>VDFB02336162.1:0-35323 GCA_007258455.2 Sequoia sempervirens
GATATTGAAGTCCTTGATCCAACAAAAAAAAATAAAAAAAAATTGATACATACAAAAAAAGTTACGCGTTATACGGTTGCGCTATGTCTAAATTGTAATTTTTTTGACTTTTAGAATTGATTAAAGAAAAAATATTCAATAAAAAACTATCTAACCAAGTAGAAGCACTAGATATCAAAGTTGCAAATCTAAATTCGAAAGAATTAGAATTTTATCCTTCATGGAAAAAAAGTTATACATTATACGATGAGTGTCACTTTTGAAATATGAATTTTTCTGAAAAGAACTAGTTTTCGAGGGAGATGTGAAAAGAAGTGTAAACTAATTCCAAAAAAATTGAAAAAAATATATTTAGAATCTACAAACCAAATTTTCCGAAACTCTAGTTTGCATAATCTTCAAATTCCTCATGGTTTAGTCGTTATAGATGCTCAAAAGTGAATATTTAGTTAAAAAAATATTTCAGTATCCAGTTTGGACAAAAATTGTAAACCACTATTGTCTAATCACCCTTTAATAACTACTAATTCATTCAAAATAAACCTTAATTTCTTTGCATCTTAAGTTCATATCCTTTCATGCTTACATCATGAGGAGGTTTTTTAATAATCTTAATTATTTCATAAAATTTTCAACATAACAAGGGGTAAAATAAGATCTAACAAGTCAGTTAGGAGAAATAGCAATCATCAAATGCCTCATCCCTTGGTTTGAAACTCTAATTTTTATTTATAATTCATATATAAAAATTCCCTTGTGTTCCCATCCAGGTTTCATTTTTTTTAGGACTAGCCATCCATTCTTAGTATCATTAAAGTTCCTTTAAGATATTTAAAATATTTATGTACATATCAGGTTACCAACTTGGTTATGATTGGCTAGTAGTGCAAGGTAATATCCTTTAATCTAGACTCAAGTGAGCTTTAGAGATCTAATGTTTGAACCTAGCTTCTCTGACACCCATGTAACAATCACCCCTTGGTTGCCACCAATTATTTTATTTTCTTAAATCAAATTTATAACAAATACCAAAATTAATTGATTGAGCATCTTTTATGTAGCTTAGAAGTGTTGATTTCATAACTTATCCATTCTCTAAGGTGGCGTCAAATTGATGTTTCCACTTATATGCTCACACATGAGAGTAGAAAGCTTCCAAGGTTAGGGTCATTCCTAGACCTAGACCTAAGCCTCGAGGGTTCATTCTTGATCACTTTTCCTATGTATCCCTTTGATAAATCAAAGCTTCTTATTTTACCGACCAATATTAGAGGGAGTTCACTCTCTCCTCTTGTATGAGATCCTTGATCTCACCTTTAGTCTAGGACTATTCATTAAGTGTAAGCTATCATCATATCCAATTGTAATAGAATGATAATAGTTTTCCATTAGGTGTTTGACCCATAGAAAAAAATACCAATACATATTGTACAAATATACACAAATACGTGGTGGTCATATTATTTTATAATTCCCCAATTCCCCTAGTGAGTGACTCAAGCATACATCACCTATATCTAGAGTGACAATCTAAACAATAAATAAAATTTTCACATAAAAAATAACTGGTAAATTGGAAATAGGTACAACCTATTGCATGCATCAACCCACTTCCAAATTCACTATACCATAAGTCTTCTATAATAGTAATCAAGCATCCCATACTACTTGTGATGTCACTTATCCTCCTAAACTTGTGTAATTGTTAGTAGCACACTTGCATTTTAATAGATTAAATATTATAGTTAAGTTAAATTTACAAGACATATGTCATGTCACTAAAATAATGTCTAAACTATAAGGGTATGTGTAGGGTATGTTGCAAATGAATTTTTTTTAACCCAAAATTGATGAAATGAAAATGGTTTTCAAAGGATATTCTCAGCTTTCCACCAATATAAATTATGCTTTACTTTGAATTTAATCATTAATTATTATTCATTTTCTATTTGAATTATGACTAAAGTCCTGATTGATAGGTTGATTGAAAAACATCTATAGCTCTCAAACAGTATCACATTTTTTTAATCCAAAACATGTGTCACATTTTATGCTTTGTATACTATAGGATAAAAAAACATAAATAAATAATTTCATAAAGTTTTTATATTTTTTAAAATTTGTAATAAAAATTCATAATTGATAATTTACTTAGAAAAAAATTACAAAATAATATGCATCGCATTAGGACATGAGTCCTCTACTTATATCTAAAATTTTATAAAAAAATATTAACATTTTATTGTGGTTAGGTTAGGTTGGTCAAATTTTCACCAAATAGATTTCTTTTTTTTTAAAATAAACCTAGTAGTTTAGAAACTACATTCAATTTTCTAAAGATTCTTTTATTACATATTTTTTAAATAATATAAATAACTTATTCAAATTTTTATGTCACGTTGCCTAACTTTGATTTTTCTGAATTTTTTGCCACTTAAGGGCCTGTTTTTTCCATGATGATCCTGCACATACCCATAATATATAATATTTAGACAAGGATTCTAATGTAAATAATTAAGATAGTAAATTGAATAACACATCCATATAATTCACATAGATTAATATTAAAATCGTATATAGATAATATTCCCAATATATATAGCAGCGTCAGTAGTTTTTCATAGAACCCAACTTTCCTTCATGACATAAATAACATATCCCTAGCTAGGACACTCACAAATGTACATTGTACCCCAATTTGGACACACATTGTGTGCCTCTTATACAATTTCCTCAATGCCAGCTAATGACCCTAACCTTCGCTCCTTTGTGCCATTTGAATTTGTCTTTCCCTTTTCTCCTTAAATGTTATCAATGTCCCTTTCCAAGTCTCACATAAATATTTATATAAGCCTTAAGCCCAGTTCATTTCAAACCATCACACCCTTTCACAAAGGTTGTATTTAATCATTATTTAAATATATAACTATTCTTCCACCTTTTAAATGAATTTGTATGCATATTCTTTATTAATATCTATTTTAACAAAAGGATCATAATATCCTTTATTTTTCTATCTCCCTCTTAATTCTAAAGGGTTATCTCATAGTTTTCCTTTCTCTTGGGAAAAAAGTCACATAACATTTCTCCCCATATAAATTAGTTGTTGTTCTCAATAAAATGAGACACATCTACATTACAGCTCAAAAAACATATATTTAATAGCTAAAGAATGATATTGAATATATTAATTCTTCATAATGTGTATATACATTTGTTTCTTCTATATATCTCTCTCCTATTTTTAACATCAAAATCATATAGACAATATTCACAATATGCATATTAGCATAAAAAAAATTCAATACTTATCCATAAATCATGAAGAGGTTGCAATCTAACACACAGAGAAATAGTTATAGGTCTAGGCTCTCCATGGCAAGGAAGCACACTTAGAGGAATTGATTCTCACACAAAACCTAACTTTAATTGATTCTCACACAAAACCTAACTTTCCTTCACAACATGAATAACATATCCCTGGTAAAAAAAAAATCAATTTTACGATGTACCCCAAGTAGTACACAGTGTGCGCCCCTTCTCCAAACATCTCAATACCAACCAATAACCCTAACCTTCACTCATTTGTGCCTCTTGAGTTTTTATTTCCATTTTATCCTTAAATTTTCTCCCTTGAATGTTCTTCATTGAATTTTATCTATGTCCCTTTCCAAGTCCCACATAAAATTCTTATATAACCCTTAAGGAGTGGTTTCTAAACCACCACACCCTTTCACAAAGTTTTTTTTAATAATTATTTAAATAAATAATTATTCTTCCACCTTTAAAAAAAATTTGTATACACATTCTTTATTAATATCCCTTTTAACAAGAGGATCATAATGTCCTTTATTTTTCTATATCTCTTTTAATTTGAAAGGGTTATCTCATAGTTTTCCTTTCTCAAGTGAAGAAAAATTCACATTACAATACTTGATTTTTTCACTAGCAAGGGCACCAATATATCAATGTTCATAACCCTGAGCCATTTACACAAGCACTTAGGAAGTAACTAACATGTACATAGTGAGTGGCTGCCACCTACCCTTTTACTGCATCCCATATAAAAAAGTAAAGTCAATGCATTACATATTGCATCCTGGTTCTTGGTCTTTTCATTAGTCTCTTGCACTAACTTTGATGATAACAAGCATCCCATACTACTTACAATTATCATCAAATAAACAATGAGTAAAATAAGAGACATCACAAAGTAACACACTTAACACGCCAATGTATATCCTCCCCCATTCAACTAGACTTTATGGATCATCGTGAGAGAGAAAATAATTAGACTAGTCTATAGTGCATAGGGTCAATTTCTTGATGACCATTTTCCCAAGTTATTACTTACATCTAATAATCTATGATATCATTTACCACATCAAGATAGGGAAAAAATATAATATGAGGTTGTTCCAAATATTACCTACCTATTCTTCATTATTAGTTCTCTTCCCTATAATAGATTGGATGGCTAAGAAGCTAAGGACATCCATCACTGACATAGTATGCTCCTTGACTATTGTCAATCTTGAGCCTCATTGTATTACTCCTTGACTAGTATCAATTTGGAGAATCATAGTATTGCTCCTTGACTACTATGAATCTCAAGTATCATAGTATTTCTCCTTGACTATTGTCAATCTTGAGCATCAAAATATTGCTCCTTGACTCATGCTTAGCACTATAACTAGAAAATAGGTTCCTAACATAGAAAAAGGAGATCACAATCAACTAAATTAGAAGCCTATGAATATTCATAGAAGTCAAAGGTTAATTTTTCATAAGACATCAAACAAATCACATAGAACCAACATGAGATGAGCTCAACTCAACATGTACCCACTACCAAGTAGTCATTCCATTCCCTTCATTCAACTTACTCTTTAAGAACACATTAATTATATATTAAATGCAAGCTCTCAAATTTTCTTAACTCTTTCATAACCATCTAATACCCATTTTGTCCTCATCAATAGCCTACTAAATAGAGATGGTCAAACCAATTAGGAACAACCCCAAAATCATGGAGTTATACCACCTAGACCCTCCCCCTATGGACTTTAGATCACAAATGCATGCTTAATCCAAGGATTGCTTATGTAGCTGCTTGAAAATGTATCAAAGTCACTCGAAAATCTCCTTATAAGGTATCTCTCAATGATCATACACCTAAAATTTACCATACTTGATATTTCAGAATCAATCAAATACCATAACTTGAAGGATCAATAGATATATTTGAAAGAAATGCAATATTATTTACAAGATTGTTTTAAGTATAATCATTGAGGCTTAGAAATCATTCTTAATAAAGTTAAAAATAATGTATCCATTAGACCAACAAATGAAAATATAAACCTAAATATAATATTACAAGTTAATAATGTTCTTGATCTTCTAATTATTTTACACTATAATGCAACTCCATATTATTTTAATAGTTGACTTCATAGACTAGAACGTGTATTCCTACTTTCGCTTTAAAATGAACCTAACCTTAATGGTCATTAGTAAGGTATGAAGAGATGCTACATATTATTTATCTCGTAATAATCTCAACAATATTGTCAAATTAAAAAATTGTCACCTTCCACCTAGCACACAATCATTTTGTGGTTCTCGACAACTATATTTTGCTTCATCCATTCTCATGATAATTCCCTTATCAAAGTTCTTATATTAAGATTTTGATAGACATAATTTCATCATATTAATCCTTTATCCTCAATCCAACATGGGTTACAAAGAGTGTCAACTTGCAACATTGTAAATAAGTTTAGTACAATGTGGTTCTAGTACTAAAATAACAAGTCGTTATCACTTACATTATTATACACCCATAATCCAAAACTCAGATTAGGCAATCAAATTTTCCTACTTTATAATATATAAAGGGTTCTAGATATAGTTATAATTTTAAACCACCTCCTTTCACCATTGCTTCCTAGTTTCTATGGTATTTTCAATAAACCTTCTTGTGCATATTCTACAAATCTTGGTGTTCCATGAGACCACATTTCTTTGAGGAATTTCATTGATAACTTGTGCCTCTTCATTCTCCATCTCATCACATGCCTAATTTTTTGAGTTGGTTCCTTTATATCATCTGCTAAAATTTGTGCCTAGGCTTCACATGCCCTTCCACTTTCCAAAATCCTTGGTCAAATCCTTCTCCCACATGTTTCATTGTTATTTTCTTTCTTCTTTCACAATTTTCCTCTAACAATGTGTTTATAACAATGATTTTGGTTGTGTTAGTTTAATAGTTATGCCTCTTTTTCAATATTAATTACCTACAAAAATCTATTCATCCAAGAGCAAGTATGCCATTTTATATTAATGGCATGCCCCTATTTTCTTCTCCTACATATGGATGCCATTCTTTTTTATTAGTGGGTCATAGGTGATTCATCCTACATGTGAAATTTTCCACACAACCTAAACTCAAGTCTCCCTATTTCTTTGCTCCTTCCTACAAGTGATTAACGTGGATTTTTGGGGGATATGTCATACCACCATAATGACATTGTTCTACCACTTCCTATGCCATCTCAAGTTAATGTGAATGACAATATTTGTCCAACCCATCCACTTTAAATGGGTTGAATCATATTGTTTTTTTTTTCTTCCACTGTGGGATTTGGTTATGTGAGGCATGTGACAACATCAATCAAAATGATGAATTTAATTTCTTAAAGTTCCCACTAGGCTTGCACCTTATCTAGTTATCAACTAGACATTTTTTCTTGAATATATTTATATTAAAAGTTACAAGGAGGAGGATGTCACTTAATAGGATTAAAATGATTTGAAATACTTATAAATTATATATAGAAATTGAACTATTTTATCTAGTTATAACTTGAAGTATGGTTAGGAAGTTGTAGGATAATAATCAACTCATGTTTGACACTTGAACATGATTTTTTCTTAATAGTACCCCATTAGGGATTTATGTAATATAGCTCTTCAAGAGGGAGAAATTGAAACTAATATTTTTTAATATAGTTCAACATATGGGCATGAGCCCTTAGACCAATTTCACTTTGCAAAAAAATTACAAAATTTAATTTTAATATATTATTAAATAATTTTAGGTTTTATAATTTTAATGTTAAATAAAGAACAAAAAATTTCTATTACAATTTCTTTATAATTTGAAGATTGTGTTAATAAATGAAATAAAATTCTTTTTGATTAAAAAAATATAAAGCTTTCTTTTTTCAATTCTTTTATTTTAACATGTAAGATTTTTTTTATTCTTTCAAAATTGAAATTTAGATGATAGGTAGAAAAATTATTATTTTAAATATTGTTTCTTTCATCATAATTTATAACATTAAGAAATTATCATTTTTACTTTTTATAAATTTATAGTTATTATATTTAGGTTCTTAAAAAAAAATGATAACTCAGCTTTCAAAGATGTGACTTGGCTTATTATAATATTGAGGATCTTTTTGATTAAAAAAGTAGGGGAAAGGGCTGCTAATGGGACATAAAACAAAGAGCATGCCAAGTAGAACAACACCAAATAGAACAACAAAAGATTATTATAATATTGAGGATGTTTTAGAAAAAAGACAATTTATGAAATTCACATCTATTTCTAATTTTTATTTATTTTTTCTATTAATTTTTTTTAATATAAAAAAGTCATAACTCAACATTTAAAGATGTAACTTTTCATTTTTTTAAATTGTGATTGTTAAAAATATATATAATTTATGAAATTGAAGTCTATGTCTAATTTTTATAAAATTTTAGTTATTAAATTGAGCTTCTTATAAAAAATTGACAGCTCAATATTCAAGGATGTAGCATGTCATTCTAATATTGAGGTTGTTAGAAGAAATGATAATTTATGAAATTGAGGTTCTTATTACTCAACATTCAAATTGGTAACCTGTCATATGATAAAATTGAGGTTATTCAAAGAAATGACAATTTACAAAAATAGATAATTTTAAATATTGAAAGCAATATAAGTAAAAATATTTTGATAATTTGTAATATTTAGAGATATTGTATTGTGATATCATATGAGGTTGAGTTGGAAAAATAAAAATAAAAAATTGGTAGGAGTTCTTTTGATATTTATAGTGTTTATAGATAAATGTAGTATGATATCTTATGAATTTGAGATTAGTAAAAAAAATGATAATTTCAGACATTGAATGCAATCTAGTGTAGATATGATTTCAATTGATTTAGGAAATAAGAAAAACTTTTTTGTTTTTAGAATAGGTATTCCAGTTTTTTTTAGTTTGTAGATGTGAAGTATCCTAACATCTTGACATCTTTTAATTAAGAATAAGAGTTGAGAGGTATCTATATTACTAAATTTATTCTAAAACATTTTTTAATTTAAAGATAAAAATTGAGAGTTGTCTATTATACTAAATTTATTCAAGATATATTTTAATTTAAAAATACAAATTAAAAATAACTATTCTACTAAATTTATCTCAAATATACTTCCAAAGGGCACTAGGAAAATTCATCCAAGAAAAATTCACTGCCATGGAAAATTCACCGATGTGAATTTTCTGTTAGTGAATTGCTGGCAATGAATTTTCTTTCAATGAATTGTTGGCCATGAATTTGCCAAATGCCCTTCTAAATCATAAAAGTACTAAAAAATATGCAATTTTACAGTAACACCACCATTCCCTACACATCAAAATAATAAAAATAATAAAATCTGAAACCTTTTTCTCATTAGAATTTGCCATTATTGTGCTTAATCTATTTATATATACCCACTCCCATTGTACCTAATGTATAGGGGTGTATTACTTTGGAGTGTAGGAGTCTTCTTCTGTGATTTACTTGGAGTACAGAAATTATAAGATTACTTGGTAAAAATTCATTCCCTAATTACTTGGAAGGAGATGGAGGGCACCAAGTGTTTCAATTTGTGGCTGGTGTTGGTTGCCTTTATTGTCAGATGTGTTTTTGCTGGTTCAGATGGTGGTCCTGCTGCTGATATATTTTTAGAGAATAAGACTCTTACTTTTGGACAATCATTGAGAGTCAGAAATGGTATGCCATTTAGCAGAAAAAGAAATATAGTCAAATTTTTGAAAAATTAAATGTATTTTCTTAGCTGCAAGTACTTTTTTTCTGGGCTTTAGAAAAGCCTGATAATTTTTTTTATTTTTTTAAATTTCTTTTATATTAGAAATCTAATTGTTTCTGATGGTGCTAGGAGGTGTAAATCCATGGGTACGAAATGCAGGGAGTATATGCAGAGGGTCTGATGGCACCAAATGCCAGTTCTCCAGCTGCGGGGAAGGGCATCTCCTGCCCAAGTGTGCCATTGGATTCGCAAGAGGCGTAAAAGGTGGGCGAAAAGGGTTGTCCTACACAGTGACCCAATCTGATGATAATCCCACAAATCCTACTCCAGGTACTTTGCGTTATGCTGTGAGCCTCTACTCTTCAAGTCCAAATGGAGTATGGATCACCTTCTTGCATGATATGACAATTCGACTGCAACAGATGTTGCATGTCTTCAGCCACACAACCATAGATGGCAGAGGAGTGAAAGTTATCATCACTGGCTCTTCAAGTTGATGTCATTCTTTCATTCAGAAGTGATATTTCTCAAGTTCTGATTGTCAAGATCTCCATAATCACTTCAATATGTTATTGGGAAAACAAGATTCAGACACAATTGATCAGGAAATGCGAGTCACAGTGTATAGAAACTGGTTTACAAATACAGACCAGCGCAATCCTCATTGCAGGTAAATCTTTATCAATATAATTTTTTAAATACATAGATAGATCCATTTTATCTTTAGATATGATTATTGATTTTCTTATCAATAGTCCAGATCGTATAACCCAGTTGGCATTAATGTTCAGAGAACTAGTTTTAAGTTTTCAATTCAAAACAAATTATCAATGGAAATATGTTTTAGAAAAGCAAAAGGAAAAAAAAGCTCTGGATTTGTTTTTCTAACTTCATCAATATATATTTGTTTTAAGTAATTTCATTTCCTTTCCT
This sequence comes from Sequoia sempervirens, assembly GCA_007258455.2. Classification (NCBI taxonomy): domain Eukaryota; kingdom Viridiplantae; phylum Streptophyta; class Pinopsida; order Cupressales; family Cupressaceae; genus Sequoia; species Sequoia sempervirens. The sequence continues at coordinate 10,022 of VDFB02336162.1, forward strand.
TTCAGATGGGGATATTGTCATGTCGTGAACAATTTGTATGGGAATTGGGGATCTTACGCAATTGGGGCACGAGTGCATGCACAGATTTATTCAGAGAAGAATGTGTTTGTACCTGAGAATTACCATGAAGTAACTGAATGGTACCCAGGCTATGAATCTAAGTGGGACACTACTCCAAAAATCCAGTCCAATGGTGACCTACTGCTATATGGGGCAACGTTTCACCAATTCCTGTACAATGGACATGTTGTTGCTCCTCCTTATAGAAACCGCAGGCAATATCCTCCTGTCATTAACCCAGGAAGAGTACTACATCTTGTTACCTATTGCTCCGGAGTTCTTCTGCAAGGAAGTATTGGTTCATGCCTTAGATATGGATAGAAAATGGCATTTGTTTCATGTATTTGAAGCCTATAAAGTTGATCAGTAAGATGTATATCTTGTTTCCTTTCACTTGAATCAAATAAAGCTGCATATGCTGAGATTTAATTCTTTTCAGATGGTATGCATAGCTTTCTACTATAATTACAAGGTTAAATTAACCAGAATTTATTACTATTATGTTAATATACCATTTAATCTATAAATATTAAATAAACATTAATTATATCTGATCTAGCATGATCTTTTAATATTAATTTAAGTAAAAAAACTCAAAAAAGACACCTAAAAGATTAAAACATAGATGACTTTAGGAATATCTTTTGACTTGTTTTCTTATTTTGAAACATGTTAAATTATTAAAACTCATAAATTTCCACAGTTCATGATTGAATAGTGCATATATTTCTGTATTAAAACTGTGTTTGAATTTTTTCATCAATGTTTCAGATCATGCTCCATGATTGACCATCAGAATGAAAAAATATTTTTTATATATAGAAGTTATGTTTACAACATCCTTCGTATGTTAAATATTAATCTGACTGATATAGTTAGTTCTAATAGTGTATTTTTCCATTTATTTGTGGCAGTTAAAGTGTCTTTCACTGCTTTGTTTAATAACAAATATAGTTTTTTTTGTTATATTTTTACAATCCTAACCTAACAGTAGTATCAGAGAACAGTAGATATAACAGTCAAAGAAGTTTAATCATGTATGTGTAAATTGTTTATGTTCAAATGTTACAGAGACTGAAAACTTGTATTCCTCCAGCCAAGACAATTGAATAATAGACGTTTTTTTTTTTTTTAGCCGATAGGCTATATTATGTGGGAGCTTCCAGCCGGGAAGTTGTCTCACGCCGGTAAATTGTCTCACGCCCGGGAAAATGGCCAGAAAACAGGACGGACGGCGGGTAAAAGCAATGGTTTTTAACCCTAATTTTTATCCCTGCTGGCAGTTATCTGTAAGCCCACCTCATTGTCCCTGAACCTGCTACGGAGCTGTTTGCTCACCGCCAAGAATTGTTGTGCAGCTGCTACGAACCTGCTTCATGACGGTCGATATTTGTTATAAATATGTTTCAGATGGGTAGGGTTTCGTAATAGTTTTTCTGCAAACTCTGCCCGTTTTGGCTCAACGCCATCGTTGACAGTAAGGTTTTGGGAATCTGTTGCATTTGGTTGCATCGAGATGTTCTGTCTTACGGTAACATTTAAGCATTTAGACTGCAAGCCTGGACTCGTATATGAGCACAGATGGCACTCATATATGTTCTTTTCATTCATGATCCCTTTCCAGTAGTCAAGCCTGAATGGTGAACGTGTCATTTCAAACTGTTATCTGGAGGTTTAAAACAATGTGGTGAAGGATCCCGTCACCTGGCAAGCTCTTGTTCTCAGAGTACTTTGTAAGCCTTCCCCAACATCTCTGTTTGAGCTATCATGTCTTTTGTCTGTGACCATCACTCTAATCTTTGTTTGCTTATTAAGAATTCTTTCAGATTTGCTCTGTATTTCATGTCGTCACTTTTTTTTGCATTCTTGAAAATGTTCTTTGTTAGTAGTCCAATTGACAAGAGAGCCTACCATGCCCTTGTATACAGTAGAATATTTCATAACAGCACCACTGCATGTGACATTTGACCTGTTTATGCTCTTTTATCAATCATTTTATCTCCACAAGGCTTTTTGATTATGAGTAACATCCATCTGATTTAGTTCATCACCTAAGCTAGGCTCATCAGGGTTGTGTACAACTGTGATCCTCACAAAGTAACTTGGATGGCCTCTCAATTGTGGCTGGTTTTCCATTTCTACATCTCACAATTTTCATTCCTTGAATGACTTTCACACTGTATTTTTTTTTGGAGATTTTGTGCATATCCTGCAGCCATTGCATTCCATGAAACCACAGTTCTTTGAGGCATTTTGTCAAACAGTTCACGGGTCTTCTCTATGCTTCCACATTTTGCATACATGTCTACCAGGGCTGTTGCATCTACAAAATCTGTCAAAATTCCTCTCTATCAGACTATTCACCAACCTGGATGCATTACCTTAACTGATGCGTTTCAACTGCTTCTTTGTATGTTCCCTACGTTCATTTTCCCATTATCTTCTTGATACAGTTGTTGAATATATATAAAAAAACAAGAGAATTCTTTAGTATTTCAATGATGAATATTCTGTGGGTGGTTTTTATTTAATCATCATCACTCTGCATTGAAAGCCCCCACCTTGCAATTTTCAACCGTGGGACACGTACCTCGCATTGTCTTACTGTCTTCTGAGATTACAGATTGCATTTTTTAATTTATGTATTCAGTTCCTAATTCATCAATTTCAGGATTATACATTTTTTTTTAGCATTGCATTTAACTAATTCTGTAGGTATTGCATCTTATTAATACCTTTGGTCAATTAGTAGTGATTTTGGTAGGATCTTCTTTATTTTCAACTGATCTTCAAATATCATTGCAAATTCTTCAACCTGTTCATAGCTAGTGATTTGATGGACTATAATATCACACGCCTGATTTGGAATTACTATCTTGATTATGAAATTTAGGTATTGAAACAGTAATCTATCAGCAAGAATGCAGCCCAACAAACTGCACATACAAAATGACAAAATGACGGAGCAATGAAAAATCTGTTTCAGATATTAAATATATGTCCTCCAAATGCTCAAAGCTCTTTCAAGTGTACTTGCAGTGGCTGATGTTAAGTCATGAAACCCTTATTTTACAACAGTTAGGTTAGTCATAATTAGTAGTTAGGCCAGATGCTATGCAAGAAATATATTTATGTACAGTTTGCTTTCAGTACTAAAAAATAGTGCAACTTGCCTGCAATTAGAGGGAATTAATAACATAGCTGCACAATACTCCTTGCCACCCATTCTTGAGACTAGGCAAACAATTTTGCATTTGGAGCAGTATCCAAAGGTTATCTGTACAGAGGAACACTATGTACAGATATTTGTAATTTGTTTCATCAAAAAACCAAAAACATTAACTGTTGTCTCCAATCATACAGATATTTGTAATTTGTTCCATCAAAAAATCGTTTTGTACAGGCAACATAATTCGATGGTTAAATTAATTTGTGGGAAAGGCTTGTGATGGCTTCTATCTTTGAAAGGAGACATGTCCAGTAACAGTGGATCCTCATGGCAGATTTATGTCTTGTCTTTATGTTATGGGTTGTGTAATTTACATTTGAATATGCTCTGTAATGGATGAATTGGTGACATTTAAGTGAAGTGTATTTATTGTGAATAGATTGAAGCTGCAGCTGTAGGGAGAATGCTGCAATAACTTAATGACAGAAACATCATTTCTGGAGAAACAACTGATATGATATGATTCACACATTATTTTATTTTTGTCAATCTGGATGATCTGATTTCCAAAAAAATCTTTGGGTTTGACAATGAAATTTTTTGCGTAAAAGTAAAAATAACAATTTTAGTTCTCCCCAAGAAAAAAATCAACTCCTAACATAGGATCAATAAAATTATATAACTACAAATATAGGATCAATAAAATTATATAAAATTATCAGTGTATTCCTTGCAGCTCCCTCGGCTGCAAGTGCTAACTATAAATATAAGATCAATAATGTTCACAGCAAATTATATAAAACTATCGGCGTATTCCTTAAAACTATCGGCGTATTCCTTGCAGCTCCCCAGTTGCAAGTGCTAGTGTATATGAAGTCCTGCTTCATTGCTCTATGTGTGTTCAAAAAGGACAGCGACCCTTGAGTTGATTACATTCTGTGTAATTAAATTCACTTAGTTCGTGGACTGTGGTTGACTGTTTGTCCAAAGGCTGTTGGATCACCCACCGGAACTACACAGTTTCATAACAGAGCACAGGTGGAATATTGTTTAAAAGGGGAGAGAGAAAGAGAGAGAGTACCTTGAGGTGTTACAAAAAGTGAAAGTTGTAGATATTGGGGCTAAGGTAGTTAGTGGTGAGAAAGGGGAAATCTTTGTTGAGACAGATGGACATATAGATTAAAGAGAACTGATAGAAATTTTTTCTAAACTCGTCATATAAATAAAGCTGAGTTTAGACGAAGATTTTACATTTGGGGAAGAGGAATTGTTATGTAGAATACATTTGGTTGAAATGGACAAACAGTGGTGTATTTAATTTCTTAAGAGAAGAAGAAAGAGGAGAAGCGTTCAAAGGTAGAACTTGGTTTATGAGTTGGTTACGAATATCTTTTTTGGATTTTGAATGGCTTTATTTTTCCCCTACATTCATTTGTGGAATATGTATATTGTTAATTTGAAATATTATTTTAATAGGTTCTAAATTAAAATGTAGGCTTTCTATTCATCGATTTATATGTACTACTTAAATATCCTACTTGCATCATGCCAAGTTCCATATTATTTCTACATCTAATTTTTATCTCTTTCGACTTGTTTGTTTCCTTCAAACTTGATGCCCCATGTTAACTCTCATCAACCAACTTGCTTAAATCCAAATACTTCATTGCTTTTTTTGTTATTATTATGCATCACCTTGAGTTGATTAAGAGACTATTAGGAAAATAATACAAGTTAATCAAAAGATTTTCTATATAACCCAATCAGAGAAAAGTATGTGTACAATCTTACAAAATAACCATATGCGAAGATAAAAAGCATACCACAAGATAAAACATGATATACATTGGAAAAACCCTCAAGAGAGGAAACCCAAAAGCATCCACACTCAATGTATTATTCAATACTGAAAGTATAACAATAAACTTATAAAGTCTTCAAAATATTTCTAGAAAATCAAGCTTCATGAATGCATCATCTATGTGTCCAAGCATGTGTCTACACATCCCATGCCATGCTTGTTGCAGATTGATAAGCTTGGTTTTCATTGATGTTAAAAGTGTGTTGAAGATTATATATGCTCTGAAGATAGTTGATTCTAATGGTGCAAGTCAACATTACATTATATGGATCAGTTCATTGTCTATGTATGATGTAGAGGTGGGTACACATGTCCTAATATGTTTTCACTATGTCTACATTGATATCTTTCTAGTTTGGTCTACCACACTTAGTGATAAGTTGCAAAAGTTGTGTCTAAGGTATTTTAAGAATAGACTCTAAGGCAGAGACACAATGTTTTGGTCTACATCCTTCCGCAGAACAAGATTCAGCCTTGTGGTTCTGAAGATAAGTCAATAAAGATGTGAAGGTTTTATATCAAATATTTCAATTCATCAATCCTTTTGCTGTGAGAGTTACAAGTGGCAGAGTTTAGGTCTATTCTCTGGCAGAGAAAAGTGGTCATGAAGGATTATTGGGATGCTCTATGTTCCTCCACAAGTGAAGATTTGGTCATGTAGTGTTGTGTACAGACCTAGTGATGCCTAATGCATGACACATTGATGAGTCAAGTGGTTTAGTGCTCTGCATGTTTAGTTTTCAAGTAACAAAGTGCTAAAGTTGATTCAAGATGCCTATTCTTCTATAGAACATATGTTTGGATATTTGTGCTAGCAGAAAGTTGTGGAGATCAACTGTATGAGTTTTTGTGGACTCTCCACATGTCCAATAGTATCTTAGGTATGAAGTGCATGAATATCTTTCTTTCTTTCAATATTGCATAGTTGTTTCAAGTAATTTTAAGAAGTTATGTTTTTGTTGAGGTCGACTTGGGTATGTTAATGATGTGTGCCACAAGTTTAAGTTTGAGTAGAGTTTATCAAGTGACTATAGATGTTGTATGAGTCATGTCATCTCATCTATAAGAGATGGAAATATTGTTTTATCATTTTTGTATACCACCAATGAAGATGGAGGCCAACATGCTACAAGTTTCATAATTTGTATTTATAACTAACTAAATTTGTAATTGTAAAGTGTGCAAATGATATATATATATATAGAAGATCAAAAATGTGAAGATCGTAATGGAAGTGTGCAAATTTATATGAGTGGATGAGTAGAGCGTGACAAGATCTAGTATAGAACCAATTTGTAGAATTGATGACAATCGGTGGTTGAATCTATAAATTAGTCATATTTTAGTTGTTCCTATTCTGAATTAGGGAATAGTAGCTTCCTTGGGTTTTGGCCCCTAAACTAAAGTCATGGAATAGTTGTTTTCTTGGGTTGTAGCCCAAAAACAAAGTTGTAAATTTTTATTTCCTTGTGAGACTAGATTAGGACACTAGCTCCTAGAAATATTTCTCACCATGGTCTTTGCCCAATGGAGTTTTCAATATAAATTTGGTCTCTACTATGTTCTTTTTTGTGTTCTTATTTCCTTTCCTATTTTTTCTTAAGTAGTTGAATGTTTAAATGGTTTCAACAGTTAATAGTTGGGATTGAACTTTAAAGCATACTAATTCACCCTTCCCCTCTCAATATTTCGATGTGTTCAACAATTGGTATTAGAGCTGAAAAGAAGAAAAAATAGGTTGGGGGAAATGTGGGGTTCACCAAAATGATAATAGATAAACCTATTCTCCTTTATTTCATTAGAAAATGAGATCAACACCATGGAATTATTATCAAACTTGAGGTGAGTCAAGTCAAAGTGTGAATCTACTAATTTCCTTTTTTTGCAAGGATGAGGGTCTTGATTAAATAACACTCTTTGGGGAAAAAGATTAAAAATAGCAAACTAACTCTAAAATGCAACCTATAACTTGGATCTTGAAGATTAAGCTAAATACTGATGGAACCATAAATCAAATTGCAGATCTGAGAGACGTAAGAAGATGTGTATCCATCACCAAAAGTGTTTTTTCTAAAGCAAACTGAGGACTCATTCACACTATGGTGAATGGGTCTTGGCTAGGGCATGTCTGCACGCCCATATTCCCTATTTTTATAGTTACAAAGTTGAAAATAAATCATGTAGGTGATTTTCTATGAAATTACAACAATGGTGACCACAAATACAACTTTGATAAATTCTTCAATTATTCTTTTCAAGATATCTTCCACCTAAATCAAAGCCTTGAATAAACCTTGGAATGTTGATCTACAACTAGCATGAAATGGCTTTAATGGATGTGGATCTTGATCTTGAAACTTGATTTGAAACAATGCCTTGCATGCCTGAATGGATCTTGAACTCTACACCAACATATTAGCACAAATAACATGCATGATGCAAGAATACTTGGACATGATAATTGGATCGTGATTGCTGCAATAATTCTTCACTAAATCTACTCTTAAATGCCTTGAAAATGCTCTTGAAATATTACTTTAGATCTTGCAATTGAACACTTGGAAATTTAGATGAACTTGCTAGGTAAAGCATAGTGAAATGACCTTGTATTTATAGTTATGTAACATTAATTTCCTCAAATTCAAATAACACAAAATGACATGTAAAAGTAGATTTTAAATCATTAAAATACCACCAAAAACATAATTCATATTTAGGTCCTAGGTTTAAGTGAGGACCCATTCACCCATGGGTGAATGGGTCCTGATGGAGCTCTCAAAAAATTACAAATGTTAGTTGCTACAATTTCTTGAAATCAGTCAATGAAGACCTTTATTGGAAAGCATGATAAGCACGGCTATTTGAATCCACACACTTTTCCTTGTATGCTGCAATTATAGCAAGATAATAATAGAGATATATAGACTGCAAAAGAATTTTTTTTTAGAAAGAAGGAAAGTTATTGTCTATCAGAGAGGTGTTCTCAAGTTCCAATCAACAACAATGAGAAAAGTGAGACATTATCTTCTCAAGTTCCAATCAACAACAATGAGAAAAGTGAGACATTATCTCCAATTTCAAATCTATATATAAGTTTGATCGAAAGGAAAATGGTGATCAAGAGGAGTATGGCAGTGATCAGAGGCTGGCTAATTCTTTATCTACTATGCAATGATCATAAGAGAACATAACGTCCAACAGCCAAAAGATCATAGATTAATGCATAAAGGTTTTTTATCATAATGAACCTTTAAAAGGGGAGTCATCTTGCTGGCCTTCTTTTATATCTTCTACATCAGCCCACTTAATTCTTCATGCTATACTCAATCTCTTGGCACTGTACCCGAGAAACAAGGATCACCATTACCTATAAGGAATGTAGAAGATAAAAACCATCATTGGTTAAATGCACGAATGCAGAAGAAGGTGGTGTTTTACTTGAGTTACCATGGGATAAAGCCACAATGTTATATAATCATGTTGGGTTGTTTGAACAACTACATGATATTGAAAAAGAAAATCATTTATACTGGCTGATATTGTTCAGGTTTCCTGATTGTGTTGTGGCCATTCTTAATTTGGGAGTAATAAGGGTAAAACAGTTTTTGTCCTATCTCAACTCCATGGAAGCAATGAACCACTTAGAGAGAGTTCTCCTGGAGTGTTGTTTTGGCGAATATATTGAAGGAAGATGACTTTAAATTCCTTCACTATGTATCTCCAGGGGGTAATATTGAGGCACTAGGGAAACTCTTGAAGAAGGGTTCTGCAATTAATGCCTTTAGTGAGGATGGTTACACTCCTCTAATGCTTGCAAAGTTCTACTTCAACGAGGATCTGATTATCATAATACTCTCATTCAGCATATAAGATGAAAATTGATGGTGAACATAAGTGAAAATATTGCATTTCACTCCATTGGCATACAAGTGATATTGTCATTTTCAGCTGCTTTGGCATTCCTTAAGAGGTTCAACGTAGCATTCTTGAATCTAAAAGTAGTTCCATGTGTCTGAAGTAATTTAAACTATCTATGTAGACTATGTGGTCAATTTTAGACTGCACCACCGAGCTCTATGAATGGCCTCTGGGGCATCCAAAAGAAATATAGGGTTGTTTGTGTCCATAGTGAAAATCTATCAGAAGTTTTTTGAGGAATTGCTATTCTGATATGGACACTTGAGTTTCATTATAGCTGGCTTGAACGCATAGTGAAGTAGAGGAACTGAAAATAGATGAGCAACTAAAAGTAGAATAAACATTTTAAAGTTACACAAAGTAAATCAGTTACAAAGAATTATTATGTTGATATTTCGCTTGGAAAGTGGAATTATCTTGCAGCTTTTCAAAATAGAGAGGAGGGATCCATAGAAAGAAACAGCTCATCTCGAGGAGGCTCGAGAACTGTATTAAAAAGTGTTGGCAGAGACTAGGAATGTTTATGTTGCGTGGGCAGCCATTGCACTGGTTGAAGGACCACTTTGATGTTGCAATGCAAATTTTACGCAGGTACAAGAAGCTGCTACGAGAAATGCTTTGTTCAAAGGTCCGATGTGCGGGTAAGTCTAGCACATATTTATTTTGCACAAGGACAACTTATGCTTGCAATGAAAATATAACAAAGGGGTTTGAGGAAATTCTATTTTGGCATTGTTATCCAATTTTCATTATATTTGGCTCGAACACATTATGGAGTGGTACATTTGGCACACTCAAGATAGTGATGCACTGCAATTCAGAATTTTTTATCTTCATCACTTCGAATGCAAAATTGTGCTGGTATGGTTCACCAAGAATTGACTGAATCAATAAATGCCTCTTGTGTCTTTGGCCAATTTCTTGTAGTGGCAAGCCCGCGCACAGTTGGGTTCGATGGGAGGAAGATGTAATTGCATGTTGACTACTCTGAACATGTGCTTGTGCTGCTATTATTCATTGAAAAGCAACAATGTTGAGGATGTTGGAATGTTAACCCTAACTACTGCCGTCACCTCCAGCCGTTGCCCGCAATATCGCAATCAATAAAATAACCATTGCGATACCGCGGGAGACTTCCGTAAATTTTGTTTTATCTTTAACCGCCAGCCGTTTACCGCCGTTTACCGCGCCGTCAACAAACCGCTGCCCGCGATATCGCAATATGGGTTTTACCCATTGCGATACCGCGGGGAACCTTCTCCAAGCTGCCACCGCCAGTAGATATTTTGGGATACGAAAAATTTAATATTTAAGTTTTAATATTATGTAAAGGACATTTTATTAAATGTGTTTTGACAGGAAAAGCGGTTAGGTAATTTTGTAATATTATTTTTGATTGATTATTAATGAGAATGTGAGCATACAAAAATTAACGGCAAGAGCTCTGTGTTAAAAATATATTTTTCCGTGAAAAATTCCTCTACCTCTGCCTTCACGTGGTATCAGAGCAAGTTCGATTATCAGAGTCAATTTTATCAAAGCAGATTATCTGGGTAAATTTCAAAAATGGCAGCAAGCACAAGCTTGACAAACCCACAAATTCCACAGTTTAATGGGAAGAATTATGAGTACTGGTCAATTACCATGAAAGCACTATTTAGCTCACAAGATATATGGGATTTAGTAGAGAATGGATTTGCAGAGCCAGCAGATGCAGTAGCATACAATGCTTTAACACAAGCAGAGAAAGACTTATTAAAAGACACAAGGAAGAAAGACTCAAAGGCTTTATTTTATCTGTTTCAAGCTATACATGAGAGCATTTTTCCAAGGATTTCAGCAGCAACAAAGTCCAAACAAGCATGGGACATACTTCAAATAGCCTATCAAGGCATGGCAAAAGTTAAAACAGCAAAGCTACAAATGTTGAGAAGAGATTTTGAAACAATATGTATGAAGGACAATGAATCTGTAGATTCATTCTACACCCAAGTCATTGGGGTGGTTAATCAAATTAGGTCTCATGGAGAGAATCTGGAAGATACCAGAGTTGTTGAAAAGATTTTAAGGAGTTTGCCCACAAAATTTCTACCGGTTGTAGTTGCTATAGAGGAGACAAAGGATCTCTCACAGTTCTCAGTTGATGAGCTGTATGCATCTCTAATTTCTCATGAACAAAGGCTGAAAAGGTCAGCAGATACATCACTAGAGCATGCTTTCAAAACTCAGGCTTCAGTCAGTCAAGGAAGAGGTAGAGGTAGATCAAGAGGAAGAGGAAGAAACTCTTACAGAGGTGAAAGATACAGTTTATCAAGCTCAAGTGGAAGAGGCAGCAATCAAGGCTCAAGCCAAAACCCAACACAGAATCAGTCACAAAATCAAAGGTATGAGAAATCTCAAGTCCAATGTCACTATTGTAAAAAATATGGGCATTATATGAATGAGTGTAGAAAGAAGCAGTATGATAATAATAGACAAAATGCAAATTTTTCAAGAGAAGGTCAAAATCAGAATTCAGATAAGAGCACAATATTTTTAGCTTGTAATGTTGCTCAAGCAAATGAAAAAGATGTATGGTTTTTAGATTCAGGCTGTAGCAATCATATGACAGGGAATCTAGAAATGTTTTCAAGTTTAAATGAGAATGTAAAGTCTGATGTTACATTGGGTAATGACAACAAAGTGTCAGTCAAGGGAAAAGGAGATGTCAATATTTTAACTAAACAGGGGGAGAAAAAGTATATTTCAGATGTGTATTTTGTGCCTGGTCTGAAACATAACTTAATGAGTGTAGGGCAACTGGTTCAAAAAGGGTATAGAGTAACCTTCAAGAATGGTCTATGCACAATTTTAGACAAATACCCAAGCAACCAGCTTATTGCAAAAGTCAAAATGACAAACAACAGAATGTTTCCCTTAAAGATAAGGCCAGATTTGAATATAAATTATGCTCAAGCACAACACTTAATGAATTCACAAGTGGGTAGAGAAGAAACTATAGCAGTAGTGCAGACAATCTTTCAAGCTGAGATAAAAGATGAAAACTGGTTATGGCACCTAAGATTTGGGCATCTCAACTTTGGAGGTTTAAATTTACTTCATAGGAAAGGCATGGTCAAGGGACTACCTTTAATAGAAAAACTAGAAAGGGTATGTGAAGGGTGCATTTTAGGAAAACAACATAGAGAATCATTTCCAGCAGGAAAGTCAACTAGAGCAAAAGCCCCTTTGGAAATTATACATTCAGATTTGTGTGGACCTATGCAAACACCTTCAATAGGTGGTAGTTTTTATTTTCTGACATTCATTGATGATTATTCAAGAAAAACATGGGTCTATTTTCTAAAGCAGAAAAATGAAGTGTTTGATCTATTTCGTCAGTTCAAGAATTTGGTTGAAAAACAAAGTGGTTATTATATCAAAGTGTTGAGAACAGATAGAGGTGGTGAATATATTTCAAGAGAATTTTTTAATTTTTGTAAAGATCATGGAATTCACAAGCAGCCACAACTAGATACACACCTCAAAAATGGATTAGCTGAAAGGAAAAATAGAACAATCATGGAAATGGCTAGAAGCATGTTGAAAGCCAAACATTTGTCAAATGAATATTGGGCAGAAGCAATATCTTGTGCAGCCTATATAATGAATAGGTGTCCAACAAAAAGTGTTATGAATATGGTACCTGAAGAAGCATGGACAGGAAGAAAACACAGTGTTACTCACATGAGAGTATTTGGATGTGTAGCATATACACATGTGCCTGATGAATTGAGAAGGAAGCTAGATAACAAAGGAGAAAAATGTATATTTGTTGGATATAGTGAAGAATCCAAAGCTTATAAGCTCTATAATCCAACAAAAAATAAAGTTATAATCAACAGAGATGTACAATTTGTAGAAGATGAAGCATGGGATGGAAGCATAGAGAAGACAATAAATATTTCAGCTAGTATACCTCAAGAGGAGAATGAAGTTTCAACATCAACAAATATTCCAGCTATTGTGACTCCTACCACTCCCATTCAAGCTCAGCAAAGTAGTCCACAAGTGACACCAGCATCGACTGTAAGAACAACCTCATGCATTCAAGAAAGCAGTCCAACAAGAGGACAACAAACACCATCTACAGCCCGGGACCATCGGGTCCCTGAAATTCCCACAAGTTCAAGTGATATGTCAAATTCTACATTGGCAAGTCTAAGAAGACAGAAAATCCAAACGCCAAGAGATATATATGAGCAAAATGAAGGTGAGAATAATTTTAGATCAGATTTCTGCTTTCTGCATTTTATTCTCAAATGAAGATCGGTTTATTTTGAAGATGGAGTCAAAAAGATGATAAATGGGTAAAATTACTATGGATGAAGAAATTGAAGCAATTGAAAATAATTAGACATGGGATCTAGTCAGTCTTCCAAAAGACAAAGATGTCATTTGGTGAAATAGATTTATAAAACCAAATTGAATGAAAAGATGAAGTTCAGAAGCTTAAAGCAAAGTTCCCAGTTTGTAAAGGCTATTATTCTGTATTTGGAATTGATTACAATGAGACATTTGCACACAGCCAGCATGATTGGATACTATAAGAATTATTTTAGCTTTAGCAACTTAGAATAAGTGGTTTGTATCTCAAATGGATGTAAGTCAACTTTTTTAAATGGTTATTTAAGAAGAAGTTTATGTGGATCAGCCACCTATAGGTATGAAATTAAGGTCAAAGAAGACAAAGTTGCCTCTCATTGAAAAAGGCAATGTATGGATTGAAACAAGCCCCAAGAGCTTGGTACATGAGGAATAAATAGTTATCTTTTTGCTGAATGGATTTAATAGATGTAGCGGTGAGCCCACTTGTATACAAAATGAATGAAGAAGGTGAAATATTGATAGTATGCTTATATGTTAATGATTTAATTTTCACTGGCAATTTGTCAATTGATCTGTTCAAGGCAGACATGAAGAAAGAATTTGAAATGACAGACTTAGGTCTGATGAAGTATTTTTTGGGCATTGAAGTGAATCAAAATGAAAATAGTATTTTTATTTCCGCAGTCAAAATATGCAAATGACATTTTGAAAAGGTTGATGAAGAGCAAGCCGAGCACCAACACCTCTGATGTGAGGTCTAAAACTAAAAGCAAGGATGACTGATGATAGAGGGTCTAATGTTGATCCAACTTTGTTTAAGAGGCTTGTTGGAAGTCTCATGTATCTCACAACCACAAGGCCAGACATTATGTATGGAGTAAGTTTGATTTTCAGGTTTATGGAAACACCAAAAGACACCCATTGGAAAGCTGGGAAGAGAATTTTAAGGTATGTAAGTGGAACAATAAATTTTGGCATTAAGTATTCAAGTTCATATGAGTTCAAACTCATAGGATACGCAGACAGTGACTGTGTTGGCAGCATTGATGATAGAAAAAGCACATCTGGTTATGTATTTAATTTTGGGACAGGGGTTGTCTCATGGTCTTCAAAGAAGCAGCCAATAGTCTGTCTTTCATCAGCTGAAGCAGAATATGTGGCAGCCACAAGTGCAGCATGCCAGGCAATCTGGATGAGAAGAATTTTGAAAGAATTGCAAAATGAACAAATGGAGGCAACAAAAATTTACTGTGATAACAATTCAGCCATAGCTCTCTCAAAAAATCCAGTCTTTCATAAGAGAAGCAAGCATATTGATACCAGGTATCATTTCATTAGGGAATTAATTAACAATGGTGACATATTTTTAGAGTTTTGTAGATCAGAAGAGCAAAGTGCAGATATTTTCACAAAGGCACTGGGAAGAGATAATTTCATTTTTCAAAGAAACAGGTTGAGCATGGTGGACAGTGCAGTTATGTTTAAGGGGGAGTGTTGGAATGTTAACCCTAACTTCTATCGTCACCCCCAACCGTTGCCCGCAATATCGCAATAAAGAGTTTAGCCATTGCGATACCGCGGGAGACCCCGTAGCAATTTTGTTTTATCTTTAACCGCCCGCCATTTGGCCCATTTCACTGGCGTCGACAAACGCGCGATAATACAATATAGGTTTACCCATTCGATGCCGCGAGGAACATGCATTAAATTTTGCCACCGCCAGAAAATTTGGAGTACGGGAAAATTAATATTTAAGTTTTAATATTGATGTAAATGACGTTTTATTAAATGTGTTTTGACCGGGAAAAAGTTAGTTAGGTAATTTTGTAATATTATTTTTGATTGATTATTAATGGGAATGTGAGCATACAAAAATTAACGAGTAGCAGCCTGTTAAAGAAAATATATTTTTAAGTTTTATTTTTCAGGAAAAATTCCTCACCTCGGCCTTCGTGAGAGCATGAATAATGGTGGATGGTGATCAACTTTGGAATTCTCTATTTCCTATCGTGCGTCACAATTTTCCCTCTCTTGTTTCTCATTGTATTGGTGATGGCATGTCTTCATCATCATGTATCACTATTTTGTGTCCCCATTCTTTCACTGCATTCGCAATATGCGATGCCACATCCTATGTATCGCCCATCGTTATTAAATGCTTCATTTCTCGCATCATATTGGCGATATGCGATGGTCTCCCGACAAAGCTTGTGTAAAATGGTAATGGGACCCATGATACATGCCCAAATGGTGGGAAGAAAAATGTAAAGAGGGCACGGGTAAATGTTTTCAAAGTCTGATTAAAAAGGAATAAGAACCTTTACATGTAAAAAATTAAAAGAACAAATGACCATTTGTTGCAGGAAAGTTAAATGCAAAGGTGAAATGCACGGTAAACATAAAGTTCTCAGGTGAAGGCTTTTCACATCATGATAAAAGAATTGAAACTTTCACAATTAAAAAATAAAATCTTTGTGTTGTTGGGTGGTGGAAAGAGAAATAGGTAAAAGGGTTTTCATAGCCGATTAATGATGAGTAAAGGCCTTCAGGTTAAAACTGATTTTCAGCTGCAGGGTAAAATGGAGGGTGAAGAATGAAGGATTTTCACGAAAAAAAAACTTCTTAGCTGTCGTAAACGACTAATTTTCATCTGTGGGGTAAAACAAAACAAGGAGTGGAGTTTCAAGAGGTAAAACATTTTTCTGTTGCAGAGTGATGGAAAGCAAGCAAGAAGCGGGAGAAATAAAGTGCAAATGTGTTGGAGAAGTGATTATTCATCGAGGACCCGAATGATGCTAGATGTCTGTTTGGATTTCCATTTAGGGTTTCATCTTCCTTAAATGTAATTTTTCTGCTTCATTCTAGGGCAGTTTTTTACTGGTTTTGGTCTCATGGGGAAATACATTTTGTAATAGGGTCTCAAATGAATATTGTTGGTTTTAGGTTTTTGGAGTGGTTTTGAGTTATGTAATGAATAAATTATTTAGAGCATTGTCATATTTGGGTGAAATTAACAATATATTTTGAACTAGTTGTCTCCACAATGTATATTGTATGAATTATGAATATGAATAATCAAAGATTGTTACTATTTTTCCTCATGTCTTTCCTTTGAGTGTTTGTTCTTAAATTGTATTAACATGAATAGAGGTTTATGCAACTGTGTGTTTGGATTATTAATCGTGGCTAGTTGAGTTTCTGGTGTAGGCATAGTTTTTGGTGTATTTTAAACTACATGATTTAGGTGACTCCACCCTGAGAATTGGCATTGGTCTCTTAATGTTGCAATTTCCTAAGATTGTTTGTGAGTAGCTACAAATTAAATCAAATTTACTTATCTATCTCTATATGTTTGTGTGTTAAGTTCAATGTATTACTACTCTCATGTTTAATTTAGGCATTACCATGAAGGTTAGCCAAACCTTTAAGGTAGATGTCCATTAAACATTTAAAAGAGAATTATTTGTTATAGTATTTTGGATGCTTTGGCACACAAGTACTACAAGCGTACTTTCAAGATCACCCTCTCAGGTTTGACAAAGCCCAAAGTGCATGGGAGAAAGGGTTTTAAGTCAACCTCATTCGTTAGCCAAATCTCTCATCGAATTTGACCATTAGTCTTGACAACCCTTTAGGATTCAAGTGGATAGCAAATTTTGGAACCAACATGCCCTACGTCACTTACCTAGGACACACATTTCTCAATGAGAAGTGTTATGTTTAGGAATTAATGAATGTTAGTTTTTCTCTTTGAAAGTTGCAATTAATTAGGCTTGGATTTGAATTAAAGGGTGCAATTAAGGAAAATTAACCTCAATTAATTAATAAAACCCTAAATAAGTGTGAAAGTGTAAAGGGGTACACTTTACAACACTACATTAAGGCACAATTAAGTCCATTTTAATTAACAGGGCCCTAAACTCAATGTGAATATGTAAAATACATATTACAACACTAAATTGAGGCTTAATTAAGTTCATTTTAATATTTATTCCAAAATTAAGTGTGTAAAAGGGATACTTTTCCTTACACTACAAGATCAAAGTTTCTTGATGGGTGCTGGCAAGAAGTTGAGTCCACTTTTTGGCAAAAAAGTGGAAGTGTTTTTCCTAATTTTCAGAATTTGACACATTTGACCTTAAAATTTGAAGCACTTAGAGATGGAATCTTCAAAAAAGTCACTAATCATAAAATATAGTACTTGGAGTCTAGGTCTAGTTTCCAAATATATAATTTATTTCAATACCCAAATTGTACAAATTGAGTTTCAATAGGCATTTCTAAAACCAATGTTTAAGTCAATTTTTTTACCATACCATGCACATGTACAACATCCATATTTTGACCTAAATTATTGTATTTTTCTAAATCCTTTGGGAAAAAATTTGTGACTCACTAAAGCTTGTTTTTGATATTTTTTGTAATTTTTTATTGAATTTTTTTTTGTTAATTTTTATTAGCCATATTTGTCATTTTGAAAAATCATTGTGTACAACATGCATAAGATGACTAAACTTATCATTTTTTGTTTTTTTAATTTAAATTGAAACGAATTGTCTAAAGTTTGTTCTTGTGCAATCCATTTTGTCAAAATGTTATGTTGATCAAAGTTATTAAAATAAAAAAACCTTTATATTTAAAGTTTATGGACTAGTTTCATTAGAAATTAATTGAAAAATAGAAAAATAAATCCAATTGTAAAAAAAATTACATATTTGGAATCTGCATTGTCTCATCTAAAATGGGTTTTAATTTCGTCAAAAAATTCTACAAAAAAATTCATCAGCCATATGTCCAAACTCAGTATTTTTCTCTAACATTGTTAGGACCTTCAACTTGTAGGCCAAACCAGGTGGAAGGCCTAAGTGATGGGGTAGCATCCACTTCCACAACTATTGAAGATGAAAACATTGAGGAGACCATGGTTGTAGATGAAGTTAATTCGCAAGAAGTCAATTTGGAAAAGAATATGATTATACAAGCAAGTCCTACTATGTCTTCAAATCCCTCTTTCAATGCTATGGAAGAATGTTTCAATATGCACAAATCAAGGTACGTCTTCAAATCCACATGTTAGTGAAATGGTAAATTTGTATTTAGAAGTTTTACAAGATGCTAGATTTAACGATGTTGACATTGATAATATTAAGAGAGATGAAACTTTTATAGAATTTGTTGAAAATGAAAATGAGAATGATCCTTTTGTTGAAAATGAAAGCAAAAACTATTTTTTTGATGTAAATGAAAATGAAAACTGTTTTGTTGATGAAAATGAAAATGAAAATGTAAATTGTTTTGAAGTTGAAAATGAAAATGAAAATGGAGATGAAGATGAAAATCTAGAATGTGATGTTGAATTTAATGAAATTAATTTTTTTTAAATTGAAAGTGGTGTTTTCGATAATCTTTCTGGTCAAATTTCTTAGAGGCAAATAAGAACACATGCGAATAGAATATACAACAAATTATTTTATAGTAAAAAAAATGTAATTTGATGTCAACTAATGATGCAATTTATGAGAATGCAAAAAATGAGTAAAATAATGAAAAGGTTAAATTTTTTTTGTTAAATGAAAAAGAAAAGATCAATCATTAAAACATGTTATGTCTACTCTTGCCAGTGCTATTCAATCTATTGGGAAAAATAGTCAATCTAAAGATAAAAATGCAACAAGAAGAGCTATAACAACTGCTATTGTTTTTAAATCAACTTTGAATAAAAGAATGGTAAGCAATATTAGTGAATTTTTAAAAATACATCCTAAAACATTGCTAATATCGGAAAAAAGAAGAGAAAGTATATAAAATTATCCTATCAACCAATGTTGGAGTTTCAATGGTCGATTCCCGAGGTTTTATATGAAATTGAATGTTGAAATTAAATCTTTGATCAAAAAATATTGGCATGATAATACTAGGGTTTCATCTAATGCTAGAGAAGTTTAAAAATTAAGGGTGGGGTCCAAAATTCACAATCCTCACCCAAAACGCCTATTAGATACAACACAAACTAAATTTTATAGAATTTTTTTTGGTGATTTAGTGTTACCTAGTAATATTAAAATAAGTCAAAGGTCTTTTGAAAAATGGAAACCGTGGTATGTAAAAATTAATAAGCAGTGAATATCTTGTTGTTTTAAAACAAATGTTCAATTTCATTATTTTTATGATTTTTTTCAATATATACGTTGTACCTTGCATACCAACATGATTATATAGGAATGCGGTATTAATATGCCACTCGAAGCAATAAGGGAATTTATTTTAGGATTTTTTTGTGAAAGACCTAATGGTAAATTATTTTATTTAAGTTCTTGTATTTCTGGAGAATGCATTAACTATGGAAATCTTTCATTCTTAAGAATTTGTATGCATGAAAGTGTTGATAACAAGTTTGGACAATAATAAGTAGATGTTAAAAGATCTAAGAATGTTAACTATTCATTAAAAGATGAAAAAAATAGGAAAGCGTTGTGATTTAGTTACAGAAAAGTTAGTGTGCATGCATTCATGAGTGAATTTAAGAATAATATTGTACCAAAATGTCATGCACTCTCAATATGCTCGATGGCTTGATGGCCAATTTCACACATGTAGAAAGACATTTCCAATTGGTATTATACTTTCAGTAGTTGATTTTGGGGAAAATTATACTCTAGCTCCGCAAGAGGAAATTCAATCACAATATTATAATTCAGGGCAAGTAGCTATGTTTATCCATATTGTTTATAGGCATGCAGATGATAGCATGGAGGATGATAGAAATTTTTTGAGGGAGTATCATTTTTATTTGAGTGACAACCGATTACACTTGTTAGAGTATGTTCAATACTGTTTTAGTATATTTTATAGAAATTTAAGAGAAAGAGGAATTCAGATGAAAGAACACCTCGTATGGTCAAATAATTGTACAGGGTAGTTTAAAAATGCTCGAATGTTCTATTGGTTAAGTAGGGTTCACAAGGAACTTAATGTCCATCATATATATGGATTTTTTTTTAAGTTGAGCATGGTAAAGGAGAACATGATGGAGCTAGTGTGTGTGTCAAAAGAATTCTTGCTATAGAACAATTAAAATTTGAGGATGCAATAAAATTTAAAGATGCATGTGGGATTGTGGATTGGTGTAATACAAGATTATCTTCACCTGGTTCAAGTGAGTACTCTACAGTTCATTGATTCTTTTGGTTGGTTGAAGAAGAGAACATTGTACCTAGAGTTGACTGTGAGATAATCAATGGATCTAATAATTGGAATTCATTTAGGAGTTCGACAACAAGCACATGGACTATCTAGACAAGGGAGCTTGCATTTTTTTCCAGTTTTGTATCTCAGGAGATTGGGAAGCATGTGAAAATACAGAATGGGTTGAACAGTGGGAGCAAAGATCGTTGACACCTACACAAGCACATGATGAATATGAAAGAACTATTGAAGAAAATGATCAAGTGTTTGCATCTAAAGACTATGACCGTATTTTAGATCTTGTACAAGAAAGTAATTTAATTCAATTTATTGGATTTTATTAAGTTATTTTGTAATAATAAATTATTTATATGGATATGTGCAAGTTATTAAATCAATTTCATTTTGCAGGACATGTGTATGTTGTTGTTGCACCTAAGGGCCCAAATGAAGAGCAAACAAAATATTGGTTGGCTCATTCTGTGGAGACTAAACATAAGTTAATAGCACCTCGACAAGATGATGATGGCTATCATTATCCAATAGGTATGGTGATCCCCTTAAGACATCCCCTTAAGAAAATTTTGATAACAATTTTTTGATCCCCTTAAGCAATTTTTTAGAACAAGTCTTTAATCCCCTTAAGAAAATTTTGAGAACTTATTTGATGATGGTTTTCATATTTTGCAATAGGATCAGTGGTGGTTGTTGGCACTTGGCTATGAAAATAACTGGAAAGGAAGAATGGTTTACCTGCATTTGAATATTATGAAATGCATAAAAATGTTATACATTATTCACATTTGGTCGTAGCAACAAATATAAAACTAGATCGGTATCCTGGAAAACCTACAAATAAAGTGCTATGGACAATTTCTATGGAAAAGCATGAGACAATCATAGATGCATTGCAAAAAAGAGAGGATGCAGATGGTACAATAGAATAAGTAAACATAGGTAAATATATTTTTAGTTTTATATTGTCCTTTTAAATAGATTAAATACATTTTTTGATCTTGGTCAAGTGTGTTATTAGTTGAAATTGATTTAAATTGTCCTTTTATAGATCCTTAAGCCATAATCAAAAAAAGGATCTAGTCCATGCAGATTCAACCTAGACAACATGGAATACTTGGTAAAAATAGGTAATTATTAGTTAAATTATATTTAAATACATGTTTCGATTACATATTGATATCGCTTGTACATTAATAGTTAAAATTGATTTATTATCCTTTTTTGTATCCTTAAGCCATCATTGCATTCATCTCATACTTTGAAAAAATAAGGAGAGTATGCCTAGACTCAACCTACACACATGTGTGGAATACTTTTAAATGTAGGTACTTGAGTTGTGTACATATAGATAGTTTTATATAAATTATTTAAAATTTGTATGTTTTGATTATAATTTCATTGATATTCCTTGTACCTTTTTTATATCAGGTGGTGTGAAGACCTACTACATTTTGGGCATGACTTTTAGATTTTCTTGAGATGGAATATCCAAATTTGTAAACATTTTTTTGAGATGAAATATATGTACATATATACTTACAAAATTAAACATTTTGTACAAATTACAAATACATGTACATACACAATTATGTGCTCTATGTACTTCTATGTATCAAAATTGATATTTTATATATTTTGTTTGTTAAATGTGCATGTTTTCCTACTTTGAAACTTTATATTTGATTGTATAATCACTAAATATCACACATACATATTATTGTTAAATCAATTATATCCTTAAGACCTTGTATTATGACCCCTTAAGGCATCCCCTTAAGACATTGTATTATGACCCCTTCAGAAATCCCCTAAACCCTAAACCCTAAACCCCTTAAGACATCCCCTTAAGACCCCTTAAGACATCCCCTTAAGGTGTTGTATTATGACCCCTTAAGACATCCCCTTAAGAAATCCCCTTAAGACGTCATATTAGGACCCCTTAAGAAATCACCTTAAGATGTCATATTATGACCCCTTAAGACGTTGCATTAGGACCCCTTAAGAAATCCCCTTAAGACAACCTATAATTAGTGCTGGATGCTATTATTTGTTTTGAAAGCTTATAAATTAGTATTTGATGTAATTATTTGTTTTGACAGCTTATAAATTAGTATTGGATGCCATTATTTTTTTGATAGCTTATAAATTAGTATTGGATACCATTATTTGTTTTGATAACTTATAAATTAGTGTTGGATGCCATTTTTTTTTTGGAAGCTTATTAATTAGTGTTGGATGCTATTATTTATAAAATTTATTAATGCTTTTGTTCTCTAATCTTGTATGGTATTGTTTATTTGTAACGCCCCACCACACAACCCTAGGGGAAGTTGTAATTTACTACACAAAAAACTAATTTTTTTTTTTATATAAGAACAATTAGAACAATTAACATGCGAGTTAAATAACCATTTCCAACCAATCCCTTAAGGTTACGAGACTAAGTTACTTAAACCCAAACAAGGAACAAGAATTAACCAAAACATTTAATTGCTTAACAATTTAAGTTCACATACATTCCATACATAATAATTTACATTAAAGAATATGAAATACCACTTGATTCCAATAACAATTAACTTACAATAAGATTACAACACTCATTCCCCAAATGAGATAAATCTAATAAGCATGATTACATATTACAAATTCCACCTTGATAACAATGAGGGGTAATAAAATACAAGATCAACTAAAAGACTAAAGCAGGAAATGAAACTGGATCCCACAAATTCTCCAACTGGAAATCTCATCCGCACGAACAAGGAGATAGACCAACAGATTGAGGCGCATGTTCCACCCAACCATGTGATACCAGAAGGCTCACCCTCTGTGCTAGGAGATAGTAACCAGGAATCCAACACAAGACCATCTACCTCTAGACACAAGCTAAAACATAAATTGAACTGAAACCACTACAACCACAAAACACTTAACACAAGGTTACAATGCTTTCAGAGAACAAGGTTCAAGAACATCATCTGAACTCCACACAATAACTGATTGACTATTGACGTAGGAAGAGTGTCATACATAAATTTCCATGAGTTACCCTAGCTCAACCTTCCTAGGCTACTGGACCCCCATCTTGGGTTACCTTGGCTTGCCTCTACCGGCCGCCAGACCCTCATGCAAAACTATGTGTCTCATCTCATATCGAACTTTAACAAACACATGCTTTATGAGAGAGGCATTCCTTATCTTTATTAGTGTGAAATTTCTCCATTAATTCTGTTAAATTATCACTTGATTAAACCGTAGGTGAGTTACCTTGGTGCCCCTTTGTGTGCTGGACCCCCACAAAGAGCCACTCTCCTATTGACAACACACATGATAAAACCACAATCCAACGGGTGAACTAGAGAAGATGACCTCTCCAAACCAAGGAGGCAAAAAATAAAGAAAAATCACTCCAGCCATTGGAGGGAACAACAGTACAAAACCCTCTCCAACACTAGAGGCTACAAAGGTCAAAACCCTCTCCAAACACTGGAGGCAACAACACATAAATCACTCATTCCAAAGGAGGCACAAACCACATAATCCACTCCTAATCCAAAGGAGGCACAACCATCCCCGTTCGTGAAAACTGGGTGAAACAATATGATGCAACTCAATGCATTTCCCACGACAATCTACAAATTGAACCACCACATAAACATCCCAACCTAGCAAAAATCCTCTGGAAGACTTACTAGACAAATAACCCCATTTTCCCAACATCGAGAAAGAACAAAACATTAATAGAAAGCATTTCAGACAACTCCATAACTAATGTTAGGGTTTCCTAAACCTACACCAAACACTGACATAGTGCATATAATCAATTAAATAATTAACATTATTGGCATACTCAAAAGTAAAACAAAGCACTTGGGCAACATTAAGGAATTTAAAATTAATGATTTAATTGTATTTGCTCAATCATAGCCAAGGATTAAAATAATCTTTATAGATAAATTCATTTTCTTACATCATCCACTTTTAAATAAATCATTTGATTATTAGAATCAACTTTTTAAATAAAACATTTAATTATCTAAAAACTATTTTTTCCTCTAATTACATGACAATAATCATCAACTTCATTTCATCTATACAAATGAGATAATCATTTCAAAGTTTCTATTTTAAATATTTAAACATCATTTGAATATGTCCTAGATAAAAAAATATTATTATGATAATCCATTAATTAAAATTAATACCATATCATTTAACATATATATATTATATATATATTCCATATATATATTATATATATATTGAAATAATAAAATAAAACATTTATTAAAATTAATTAATATTATATATATACATATTATAATACATATATTATAATATATATATATATATATTATAAAATATATATATAATAAAATATATAAAAAAAATTATAAAAAAATGAATTTCCTTTTAAAAAGAACCGAGCCCTACTGGGCACGTAGGCTACCCTGCCTCCCCAGGGTGGCAGCTTGTGTGACCTCACACAGTTCGCCTCCCATGGGCAGCGGCCCGTGTGAGGCACACAACCCGCCTCCTACAGGTGGCGGCGGCCTGTGTGGCACACAACCCGCCCTCCCCAGGGGCGGCGGTCTATGTGCTTCACACAGTCCACCTCCCACAGGGGGTGGTGGCCTGTGTGCACACACAGTCACCTCCCCTTGGCTGGGTGGCGGTGGGGATGGTATCCCCACCCTACAACAATTTTATATATATATAT
>VDFB02336163.1:0-48653 GCA_007258455.2 Sequoia sempervirens
AAATGTTACTTGTGCTACCATAAGCATACATATAAAAATCTTTAGAAAAATTGGGATTTACCAGCGTAGGAGCTGCTGCTAAGGCCTCCTTAGTTGCCTCAAAACTGTTCTTGGCATCTTTTGTCAAACTAAAAATTGTATTTTTCTTTAACATAGATGTTAAAGGTTGTAACAGGTTTGTGACATCAGGGATGAACCTTCTCAGAAAGTTGATTTGGCCCAAAAAGTTTTGCGGACCCTTCTTGTGATTAGGTAATGGCAACTCAAGTATGGCTTTGACTCTCTCAGGATCAATAGTAATTCCTTTCTTTGACACTATGTGTCCTAATAATTTCCCTTCATGAATAGCAAAGATACTCTTTTTTGGATTGAGAGAGATACCAAACTCTCTGCATTTTTCAAAAACTTGCCTAAGATGTCACACATGTTCATCAACATTCTTAGAATATACTGTAATGTCATCTAAATAAATATGTAGACACGCAAAAATGTACAAGTTGACATTACGCATCTAAGTCTGACTACCGACATCATTTCATCCTAAATCATTCCCCGACCTAACCATTTAATTGAATATCTTTATTTGATTAAATTCATTTGTTTTTTTCTCTTAATTAAACAAATCATGTGTTTAATTAAGTCTCTTAAATCATTCTCTATCTCTTTTAATTAAATAATTAATTTTATTTAATTAAATCTCTAAAGTCTATCTATTAAATTGAATAAATTAAAATCTTATTTAAATTAATCTTACTTCAATCTCTTTAATTAAATAATCAAAACATGTTTATTTAATTAAACTCATTAAATCATTTCCTCTCTTGTTTGATTTAAATTAATCCAAAAATCTAAGTCAAAATAAGTCAAACTTCATAATCTTCATTAAATTGATCAAATCTTGATTAAGTCTAATCTAATCTTCAAAATCCTCTAGCTTTTCCCACTTGCACAAATAAATCAATTTATTGATTTATTAAATCTTCATTTTCCCTCAACAAAGCATCTTTTGAAGGAATATTCTTCTATTTCAAATTCAAAATTTGAATGACATGTCCTTCCAACATGTCATTTACTCTCTCTTACAAGTCCTTCCAACAAGGAATTTACTTCTTCTTACATGTCTTTGGCTTGAGCCAAGGGGCATTTAATGCAATTTTCTTTCCCCCTCTTACATGTATTTTCTCAAATTTCAAATTCAAAAATGCATTTATTGGCACATTTGTCAAAACTTGCACATTCCTCACCCAATCACATTTGGACAAGTGGCATTTTGCCATTGGCCAAATCTTTGTC
Organism: Sequoia sempervirens; assembly: GCA_007258455.2. Lineage (NCBI taxonomy): Eukaryota > Viridiplantae > Streptophyta > Pinopsida > Cupressales > Cupressaceae > Sequoia > Sequoia sempervirens. Next base: position 1,294 of record VDFB02336163.1, read on the forward strand.
CCACATTGCTCTATTTTGGCTTTGTTTCCATTTCAACATTCTATAAATAGAATGCTTCACCATGCATTTGATCATCCACAATTATGCAAAGTTATTATGCACAAATATCTCTCAAATTCCATCTATCTTCTTAACTAGTTTACTCCAGATTTTGGAGCTCATTGAGGGACTTATCAAGTGGATATATCATCTTCAATCAACATTTGCATTCAAGGAGTTGGGAAAGGGAAATCTCCACACACGATGGATCGAGAATTGATTTATTTTTATTTTTAAATGGATTTTAACTGACCATGACTTCACTGCCCGCAGCGGCTGATCGACAGATTCTAACATGTTTTTAAAAAAAATTGTCATTTTTTACAGTTCTGTTCATAAATCTCCGTTTTAGCGCCCGTGATCACTGTTATAGCGCCCGTAATAACTGTTATAGTGCCCGTAATAACTGTTATAGCGCTCGTGATCACTGTTATAGCACCCTTGATCATTCTTTTAGCACCCTTGATCATTCTTTTAGCGCCCTTTTAGCGCCCTTGATTATTCTTTTAGCGCCCATGATCACTGTTTTAGCGCCCATGAGTCAGTTTTAAAATAACCATATCTTGGTCATACGAAGGTCTTTTTTGATGCTTTTTTTTTTGAAATAGGGTAGAATTCCAAAAGCTATCCAATGGTGTAGGTGTTTCTTAGCTTTAAATTATTTAAAATTTTCAAATTTGTATTTAAAGTAAAAACACATGATAACTTGGCTAAATTTTAGGGTGTTTTGGTTAATGATTCTTCTAACCCCTATATCCTTTTGTTTTTTTTTTATCTCTTCTAACATTTTGATCACTTTTACAGGTTGGAAATTGAAATCAAAAGAAAGAGGAGCATGGGAATGATATTTTGTCTAATCAAAGTGTTTTTTAACACTTAAGTGTTTGTTTAACACTTCTTCAAGAATTTGTCATCCTTTTCTTTCTTTAGGACACTAGCTTTCATTTGGGTTTAAAAATAATGTTTTTTGTTTATTTCTTGCAAAATGATTAAAAAGAACCTTAGGATCAACAACTTACTAGATTTCATTTATGGATTAAACAATTGAACAAATGTCTTTTCACTTGTGATTTGGTGCTCTAAAATGAATTCACACATTGCTTTGAGGGTTTAAAAAGAACAAGTGTAGCTTTGTTTTTTTGTGAAGGCTTACTTAGACTAAAGCCATTGGAAAAGGACGTATGCACTTCTCTCGCACTTTATAGCGATCTTGAGAATCAAAAGGTCTTTTCCATGACTTTGGGTTGAGATAAAGCAATCACCTCCACACTTCAATTTAGGCTTAAAATTGAACAAACTATTGTGCGAGTATGAGTGGGGGATTTGTTGCGTATATTCTCTCTCCTTGTTGCCTACAAGGATTGATCAAGTTACGAATATTGTTCTTCATTCACTTTTGTTTATCCTAGAGGGCCTGCCTTGGGGAAAAAGTACTCACCCAAGGGAACGACTCAACCGATAATACTCTAAAGCCAAGAGTATTTCCAGCTGGGATATAAATGTGGATATTGAAAAAAATGCCAATATCACGCAGTTGACTCCGACAAGATGGATCCAAAAGGGGACTCTTGCCACGTTGGGTCAACTCCTACGAATGAAAAGTCCTTATTAAAACCCTTGTTTAGAAAAGGCCAAAATCCTATCTGTTTGTTGGTGCAAGAACGGTCGTTCTGAAGCAGCCCCACAATTTTAAGGCTTTTAGTAGAGATGGAAATCATACCATGGGAGTTTCATGGGTGTTGGTGCTTGGCTGCCCCGTATAAGTGAGTGTCGTGGAGGGGATCCAGTGGGGTCAAGCATCTAACCATCTGCTAAAAGTAGGCGTAGCTGGACTTGTCCAAGTGGGGACTCAACAAACATTGTCTATCACATCCATAGGATTGTACATGCTTTTGGGTTACAAAAACACATGCTTGTTCGTAAACATTGGAAAACAAACACTTAAACATGATCATGCAAATTTCAAACCCCTTTTGATAGAGCAAATACCTTTTGACAAATTTAAGTGTTGTTGCTTTCCCTTGGGATTATGTCCTTAGAGGTTTCTTAGCACTTGAATTTATATCGTCATTTGCTCTAACTAGGGTTAACCTAGGAAATCCCTTTGCCTCAATTTCTTGGAACTCCCACACAACACTTTGTGGGAAGAAAAGGAATTTTGACATAGGACATCTTTAGTTTGAAACATAATCAAGAAAGTGTATTTGGTAAAAAGAAGTCATTAAAAGCAAAGATAAGCAATTGAGCCCCACACATGTCTTTTCAATGATTTCTCGCAAGGTCAAAATACAAAAACCCAAGAAAAAGAAACTTAGCCCAAAACAACATCAACAAAGACTCAAAAGGTTATATGATTTTAGAGAAAAGTTGTTGGCTAATTTCTATAGACATGCTTCAAGAGACAACCCCACTTTATATTCATTTTACTACACACGAAATCCAAGATTGTTTCAAGGGATTGGATACCTTGCTTAGGGCATAACATGTTCTTCAATACCTTGGTCTTGTTAAACAAAAGTCTAAACTAGGGTCATTCTAAGATCAAAACAAACATTCATCCATCAAAAACATCATCAACCATAAACATCTCACCAACATTTTGAGAAAATCTTGACACAACTATGCTAGGCTCCTTTGGTAGACATCAAAACCTTTCAAACATGAGACTTTGAATTCTTCAAACATCAAACATCAAACTTGTTCAACTCAAGTGTGTGTGAATGAATCCTTTTGCACATGCTTAGTTGAATTATCACTTTGTTCAAATTAATGGTGGATAGATGCATCCTTCTCCCATCACTAATTTGGATTATCTTTTGGTTAGCTTGTGAGTAGACACATCCTATTCTCACTCCTAAATCAAATTATCCTTTATGAGCATTAGTTATCTTTTTTAGATCATCATCCAAACATCTTGGGGATATCTCTTGCTCAAACATCAACATTCAAAAGACAGAATTCAAAGTCTAAACATCAATCAAAGCAAACCCAAAGTACCTAGCATCACATCAAGATTTTCAATACAAATTCAAAACTTCCATTCTCACCCATATATCATACACCTTTCATCTTCACATCTTTGATCTTTTACGCATCCTAGTTTGCTCTTTTATGGTTCAAACAAGATCACAACACAAGAGGAACATGGAGTTAAATCAAGAAACATCAACCACAAGTGATCTAAGCCAAAACATTCCAGAAATCCAAAACACACCACTTCCAGACCTCACTATCACTACACACGATCCACAAAAAGAGGTCTTGGTGGAAGACATCACACCAACAGAACTAAGTGAGGAAGAATTTCTTGAGATTCTCAAACAACCAAAACTACAAAAGTTTCTTTGCACAATGACTAAAATAAATCCATCAATTCTCAACACTGTTGAGGATGCGCTTCTTGTACCAAATGACCAAAACACCCTTCCACAATCATCCACTTCCATTACTGCCATAGAACCTACTATCAATGAGGATGATACCCTCTTCAACACGCATCAAAATCCACTTTACAACCCACTTGGATTTATCGATACATCTGAGGTTCCTTACCATACCACCTCATCATTTTCCCTTGACACGCAAGTGTCTAGACCTTTGGTACAAGCAAGCTCATCCGAAATAGAGAGACCTTACGGATTTGTCTCTTCATTTGCACAAGAAAATTTTCCACCATTCAAACCATTCACACCTCCCACCACGTCAACACCATATTTTGGTTTAGGGATCTCCCCTTTACCTAAACTTCCACCTTTCCCTAACATAAATCACCCCATCCAAATCAATTCATCCAACCAAGGGGGTACATCACATCTTTCAAACACACCATCCACATCAAACCAACGCATGATAGCTAATCAAAATACGGTCTCTCAAAGACCCACTATTTCGCTCATCTCTACCATTCCTACCACTTCACCTAGTCCCACCATTCCTATCACTTCACCCATCCCAAATGCACCTATCACCACATTCACTCCAACCACTACATCCACTATACCTCAAACTTCCACTACCCCCATCACACCCCTTACATCGCAACCTCCCACCACCACCATCACTCTAAGCGCATCTCAAACTCCCACCACTCCATCCAACACAATTTCGATCCCACCACCTCACCACCATTGCAACCAAGCCAAGTAAGCCATTACAACACTGCATTCAAAGCATACCAACAATTGCTCCAAAAAATTCAGCAAGCGCCTATAGCCACACATGCTTCTCAAGCTTCACAGCAAAGTCAAGCTCGAACATCATTGCAACAACAACAAGCACAACAAGTGGCACAAGCCCAAGCTTTGTTGCAACAACAACAACAAGCCTCACAAGCTGCACAAGCCGCACAAGCTGCACAAGCTGCTCAAGCTGCAAAAGATGCCCAAGATGCCCAAGCACGAGTGCAAGCACAAGCGCAGTACTTTGCACAACAACAAGCAGCCCAACAACGCGCATATCAGAAAGCGTTAGAGCAATACCAAGAGCAACAAGAAGCAGCCCAACAAGCCCTAGCTGACCAACAACAAGCATTGTTGGACCAACAACATCAAGCACAACAACAAGCTCTATTAGCGCAACAACAACAGGATCAACAACAAGCGTTGTTGAAAGCATACATGGCACAACAAGCAAACATTCCACCCATTCAAACACCCACTCCACCCCCCCAAAACACCTTCATTCCACCTCCTGATCCACAATTGGATGTCACCGCACAAATAAAATTTCTGTCACAACAAGTGCTTGACCTTCAATCAGGAAAGACACCAAAACCACAAAAAAACCTATGCCCTTATCCATTTGATAGGAGCATAGAAATGAAACCATTCCCAAAAGGGTTTGAGATCCCTAAATTTGACAAATATCATGGAACGGGTAACCCTGAAGATCACATCAGGGAATTCCAAGTACATTGCATGGAGGTGGCTCACGATGAAACGTACTTGATGAGATTATTCCCAAGAAGCTTGGCTGGAAACGCTATTGATTGGTTTTCTCGACTTTCTGGAATCAAAAAATTCCAGGAAATCGTAGATTCCTTCATACATAATTATTCCTTCAACACTCCCATGGAGGTTAGCTTACAGGAATTATCATCTCTCAAACAAGGGAAAAATGAATCATTCGGTGCTTTCTTACAACGATGGCGATCCAAAGCTAATCAAAGCAAGTGGTCCATGCCTGAAGAGCAACAAGTGGGAACTATCATTGCGAATCTTGATGGGCCCTTGGCCTTCCACCTCAAAGTGCAAAACATCACCACTTATGACCAGTTGATCCCTAGGGCACTCAATATCGAACGAGCCCTTGCCACACAGGGAGAAACTTCATCATATCAAGAAGGCCGCTCATCATCTAGTTATCATGATAAACCACGAACATGGGCAAAGAATCGTAATGTAACCAATGATGGTGTCGTTGACGCCAAAGTTGTCATTAGTGCCCCACGGAAGAACAATCCACCATCCCAACAACAACAACACCAAAATACCAATCAAAGCAATCGACAAGTCAATACTGTGGTCCAACCATCCCATAACCAAAACACAAACAACACTGATAATCAAGGAGAACCACAGCGAAACAAGTTCTTCCCCAAACGAAAATACACACTCCTTAGGGAACCTGCTGAAGCAATCATGAAAAGATTGGTAGATGAAAAATTGATAACGGTCCCTACACATAATAATTATCAAGAACCATCGGTCAAGCCACCATGGTATAATGAGAATTATCTTTGTGACTTCCACAAACTCAAGGGACACACGACAAACAACTGCATGAGGCTCAAAAATCTAATTCAAGACCTCATAGATGACAAAATCATAGATGTGGAAGCACCATCAAGAAACAAAGATCTCAAGATTTACACGAATCCGATGCCGAATCATGGTAACAAAGGAAACAAAGATCAAGACAAAGGAAAAGGGGCTTATAAAAATGTCAACCACACATACGAGGGTGTTGTTGCTTGTTTAGACGAGTTTTGTGGAGTCATCACTATCAAAGGGGCCCAAGCCGATTGTGGAGTCACCACAAGAGGTGGAAAGGTTACCATTGCAGCACCATCCCAACCAAGCAGAAATTCCACATCCAATCCAAGGTCTAACCCTAGTGGCTATAATGTCTTGGATCAATTGAAAAGAACCCTTGCACATATCTCCATCATGGAGTTACTCAAAATCTCATCTGCACACAAAAAGATTCTAGAAGAAGCTTTGGCGTCATCTACTGTCCCCGCAGATCTAGATATAGAACAATTCCAAGCTATGGTCGCAAGTATCACCACACCTAACATTCTTACATTCTCTGAACAAGACTTCCCCACACAACCATCTCACAACCGTGCACTTCATCTGGAGGTGTACGTAAATAAAAATAAAGTCAAGAGAGTCTTGGTGGATGGAGGTGCAGGCTTAAATATTTTCTCCTTAAAGCTTCTAAAGAATTTGAACATTTCAAAGGATTCAATTGACAAAGGAAAAGGCATCACAATAAGAGCATACGATGACCAGGAAAGGGTATCCCAAGGCACCATTCATCTTCCTGTCCAGGTTGGACCCGCCATCATGCAAACCAACTGTCAGGTCTTGGACCTCGATTTACCATACAACATTCTCCTAGGGCGACCATGGATACATGCAATGCAAGCTGTAGCTTCAACTTTTCATCAATGTGTGAAATTCACACATGAAGGTCAAGAGGTTACTATCCATGGAGATCCTGAGCCATTTGCCTACTGCAAAAATCTAGAGGCAAAATACTACAAGATCCCGCAAGTACCCAAGAACGATGAAGGCTCATCAACACCTTACGTGGATCCCGCCACTCTCACTTCTGTGACAGAGACACCCTCCACCCCCGCCATCCCCACCTTTTCTGATATCAAAGTCATAATACAAGATGATGGTTGTGGAAACTATTCAATGCCTAAGAATGCTTTTGTAGTAGGAGAGCTACCACAATCTCCTAGATCAAGAGGACGTCCACAATCACAAGAAGCTTCAACATCTCAAGGATCCTATGAACGAAACCCTACCTTCACAAGTGCAGGAGATCTTGGTCAGGAAACATTAGAGGGGGACCTATCTCATCTCCTCTATCGAGATGATATACCGGCAGTTGAATTGCCTATGGATGAACGAAACAAAGGTATGAAGATGATGCTCTCGATGGGCTATAACCGGAACCAAGGGTTAGGCCAAGATAATAACGGCGTGTAATACCCATTATACCTGAGAAGCAAATAAAAAATCTTGGCATTGGTCATCCTACTCCTAAGGTAACTGTACTTGGTCGAGGTGCCCATGATAGACAGAACCGAATGCCTCCTCAGGAATCTGTAGCTACTCCACAATCCTCCATGACTTTAGGAATGCCCACTGATTTAACTGAGTCACCAGAAATAGGATTACCTTTGTTGTTTGAGGATACTAATGTCCTTATGATTAGCACCTTGTCTTATGAGTCTGAAAACCAAAGCAATGAAATCTGATTAGTCTATCCCCAACTGATTGATTACGACCAACGAGGACCACCAATTCTTGACATGTTTGAAAACGATAAGGCGCTCTCGGAATTCATGGGACTTAGGGATGACATTCCATGTGGGGATCATAAGGCAGGTTTTATCATAGAGCTGGATACACATGCATACTATGGAGAAACGATTGAATCCCTAGTCGCAAAAATAAAAAATTGAGAATAATCTCCAAGTCCTTGAGTGAAAACCACCTTGTGGCACTCTCCGACTCTGAAAAAGTAAAAAGAAAGGATGCATCCAATGGTGAAAACCTCTCTGAGGCGCCTGAGGATGGGGGATTCAATCTTCCTCTTACAGCTATACACCAAGAAAAGTCAGCTATGCTAGCAGAAAAGTGCAACCCCATCAATCTGGGAACACAAGAAACTCCTCATATTACATTCTACGCTGAGTCATTATTATGCAAAGAACAGGAGGAGTTGGCTACCTTCTTAAAGGAGAGGAAGATAAATTTTGCGTGGACCTATGCTGATATGCCAGGATTGGATCCAGAGGTAGTGGTTCATCACTTGGCAGTCTATCCTGAAGCTAAACCTGTAAAATAGAAGTTGAGAAAGATGCACCCACAGATTGCTCTATTAGTCAAGATGGAACTCCAGAAACTACTAGATGTGGGATTCATACGAACGATTGCCTACCCTGAGTGGGTCTCCAATCTAGTACCAGTTTCAAAACCAACTGGGGGCATAAGAATCTGTACGGACTTTAGGGACTTGAACAAGGCTTGCCCAAAAGATGATTTTCCGTTGCCTAACATTGATATGATTGTAGACATGACCGCGGGGCATGAGATGCTTTCCTTGATGGATGGATTTTCAGGCTATAATCAGATAAGAATTGCAGAGGAAGACCAACATAAAACATCTTTCACTTGTCCTTGGGGCACATACTGCTGGAACGTAATGCCATTCGGCTTAAAGAATGCCGGGGCCACATACCAAAGGGCCATGACACTAATATTCCATGACATGATCCACAAAACAGTTGAGGACTATGTCGATGACATCCTGGGAAAATCCAAAAAGAGGAAGGATCATATATCAGTCTTGAGTGCTATATTTGACAAACTAGAAGAATACAAGGTTCGTTTGAATCCCAAGAAGTGCGTCTTTGGCGTACAATCAGGAAAGCTGTTGGGCTACATAGTGTCAATGAGAGGCATTGAGATTGATCTGGCAAAGGTGAAAGAAATACTTGAAATGGAAGCTCCTAGGACATTGAAACAACTGAGAGGTCTCCAAGGCAGGCTTCAGTCAATTCGCAGGTTCATAGCACAATTAGTAGACAAACAAATCCCTTACTCTCACTTACTCCACAAGGGGGTAACGTACAAATGGGATGACAAATGCAAACAAGCCTTCAACAAAATCAAGGAATATCTATTAACACCTCCAGTACTAAGGCCTCCAATTCAGAACAAACCATTGATCCTTTATATCTCAGCAACTGCAACAACCCTTGGTGCTCTCCTAGCACAACATGATGAAAATGGAACAAAAAGAGCCATTTACTACATCAACCATACAATGGTGGGCCATGAGTTAAACTATACATTCATTGAAAAAGCTTGCCTAGTAGTGGTGTTTGCATCCCAAAAATTCAGACACTACATGTTGGCACACAAGATCAAACTCATAGCTAAAATTGATCCCCTAAAGTATCTTCTTTCAAAGGCAATGCTTACGGGAAGAATGGCTAAGTGGGTAATGATATTATCATAATATGACATTGAGTATGTGGAGCGCAAGGAAATCAAGGGATAGGTCATTGCAGACCAACTGGCAGACACACCTATCTATGCGGAGAACCCACTTGTTTCAGAATTTCCAGATGAATCCATTTTCAACATTGACATAGCTACTCATTGAAAACTATACTTTGATGGATCCTACACACAACATGGGTCAGGAGCTAGTATCTTCTTCATCACTCCACAAGGGGATTGTATACCAAGATCATACAAACTAGCATTCCCTTGTACCAACAACATTGCAGAATATGAGGCTTTAACTATAGGTCTCAGGATAGCAATACAGTGGAACATTATGACATTGAAGGTATATGGAGATTCACAGCTTATCATAAATCAAGTGAACAATGAGTACCAAACAAAGGATGATAAGCTAACTCCATACAAAAGGCTGGTGGAAAATCTCAAGGAATATTTTGTTGACATCACATTTGAGCAAGTACCAAGAACCAACAACAGAGCAGCAGACGCAATGGCAACTATTGGATCACTCTTAGAGATCCCTCAAAATGTTCTGAAATATGACTTCTTGGTAGAGCAGCTTCTCGTACCAGCATTCAAGGTACCAGAGTCAGAATTTGTGGGCGAAATCGTTGGTCCAAATGATCAGTGGTACCAAGACATTTACACATACCTTAGGATAGGTATCATTCCCGCCGATTTGCGTTCAAGCCTTAGACGAACCTTTATCAAGAAAGCATCTCGTTTTGTCATTTTAGGAGAAACCCTATATCGCAGAAGCATAGAAGGAACCTTACTAAGATGTCTTAACCCTGAGGAGGCTTCGGCTGCCCTAACTGAGGTGCACAACGGCATCTGTGGTTCTCATTCGAGTGGCATGACCTTGTCTAAGAAATTGCTGAGGAGTGGGTATTACTGGCCTACCATGGACAGAGAGGCACATGAATATGTCAAGAAGTGTCTACAGTGTCAGCAACACGGGGACCTCATCCATGCTCCAGCTCAAGAGCTTCATCCAATCATCACACCATGGCCCTTTTCACAGTGGGGACTCGATCTCATTGGGAAAATCACACCCACCTCATCCAACGGCCACAAATTCATTATAACCGCAACTGAGTACTTCACCAAGTGGGTTGAAGCCATACCTATGACCTACATAACAGGAAAGCAGATCTCAAAGTTCATCCTGAACTATCTCATATGCCACTATGGTGTTCCACAAGCCATTATCTCAGATAATGGGACACCATTCAAAAATCAGGAAGTCCATGACCTATGTGATAAATTCAAAATCCAACATCGCTTTTCCACCCCATACTATCCCCAAGGAAATGGCCAAGCAGAAGCTACAAATAAAACCATCCTCAAAATCCTTAAGAAAACAGTCAATGACGCAGGTCGTGACTGGCATTTGCAGCTTAATCCTGCCCTTTGGGCTTACCGAACCAGCATCCGCACACCCACCGGTGCCACACCATTTTCCTTGGTCTACGGATCAGAGGCCATCTTCCTGCATTGAGACGAAGCTACCATCCCTCGTAGTATCATTGCAAAACCCTCATCAATGATGAGGAGTATCAAGCTTCAAGACCTAACAAGTCGGAACCGTTGGACGAAAGCAACGCCCGGACACTTTGTAAAACCATCCTCGGCAAGTGTAATTTAATAGACCAAAAGGAGCCAAGCACAAGAAAAATGTAGCGTAACTTTCCAAAATGAGAATTGGTGCTAAAAGAGAATCAGAAGAATGTCTTGAACCCAAATGGCAAGGGCAAGTTTGAACCCAACTGACTGGGACCCTTTGTCATCACAGCAAGCTACAAATCAGGGGCATATCAGTTATCAACACCCGAAGGGGAACCCCTACAAGAGCCAATGAATAGCTCCCATCTCAAAATTTATGCTCAAATTCAAGGTATAGAACCAAAAAATCATAAAGTCCCAAAAATGGTTACTACTTCGGCGAAAACCTAGTAAACAGGCATCTTGGTAATAACAACAAAAAAAAAAAATCATCAAAAAAAGGATAAAAGAAAATCGTCCTCTAGTGAAAACCACTTTGGTGGCACTTTGGGCAAGTACCTTGGTGAAAACCTGGCAAATAGGCACCTTGTGTAAATAAGCACTCTCCATCCATCTTGGTCTCTGTGATTTGCTTTGCATCATTCACTCACCCATCACATATCATTGCATTTCACCCTTCCATCCGTGATTCGCACTTCATATTCGTCTCTGCAGACAAAGCTCACAATACCTCCCTAGAGCTACTCGCCTTACCTAAAAGGTCGGGCTTTGTTCCGGCTTATATCGGAGTAGCTCCATCAGCCTCACGCTTAGGCACTTCATCGATCGATCGGTGGTAAGGATCTTAAAGTCCAGAAATCAAAAATCCAAAAGTATCATAAACATCAAAAATCCAAAACATCGAAAAATCAGAAAAATCCAAAAGTATTCAAACATATCAAAATCCAAAACAAGTCAAAAGTCAAAAAAGAAAGTCATCAACCACGTGGTCTCAAGGTATAACGTGAGGGCAAGGCTAATCTATTGATCGTATTCCCGGCGGCCCCTAGATAGGTCTTTAGGGTTAGTCTCCCTTGGTCAAAATTCTTAAAATTTCAAAACATTGGGAAAATTGAAAAATCAAAACATTTGAAAACATTTGAAAAAATACCAAAACAGCCTCAAAACATTGCAAAACTCCAAAAACATCCAAATATTTGAAAAAAAAAACCATCTGCCTCATCTCACTTACACTCGCGATAATCAATCATCCATAATAAATCGTCATCACCCTCAACCTTTGGTAAAATAGTCAGAAACAAGTCTAGCAGTCAAATGTGAAAACCTAAACTGTCAAAATCTCAAGTATAGGTCTGTCGGCAAGCAAGTTGGTCAACTCTTTTCTTATCAATGGCATATAAATCATAAATCAATTTCATCATTGTTTGATAAAAGCATGTCCTAGGATTCGTTCCAATAATGGGCACTTTTATCAAACCAACCACTTTGGGTAAATGAAATGACGTGTCATTAACATGTCCTAGGATCCGTTCTGACAATGGACATTATCTTTTGGCAATAAGTTTCTCAAGCACCATCTTCCTAAACATTGTTTCCTCGCTAACGGCATGAAGAAAAAATTAGTTTGTTTTGCTCACTTACTCTTATCTTGTTTTAATTTTATCTCACAGCTCATCTTCCAAGGACCTCTCGGCGATTTTGGAACAAAGGATTTAGAGAGATAGGAATGGGGCAACGATCATTGTCTTTTGTCTGTTGGAAGCTTTGTTGGATATCTTTGCAATATAAGCTGGTATTACGCGTGCTTTGTTTAGTCCGTAGCTTTGTGTGGGTGTTTTAAGTTTCTTGTTGACCACATAGAAAGGCTCACCTTCCTATGTTTTGGTCCGAGATATTTGAAATATCTGAACTATTTTCTAGACAGGGTTCCGTATGTTAGGTGTGAACAAGAATACTCCTATCCGATTTGTCGAGTCAAAGTCTATCACACTAGGTACAATGCCATCCTAGTTCTCGATACCTTGATGCATCGTACTGCGTGTATTATCAAACATAAGGAAATCCGCCCTTTGAAAATCCCAACTCCACGGCAAGTAGTCATCACCATTTGCATGATCATCTCATTCTTTCATTCTTCTATCACATTCTTCTATCTTTACTAACATTTCTATCCCAGTTGGTACATGAAGCTACCCACAACTAATGAATGTCCATTCATCTACATCAACCACTCCTCTCGCATTTTATCGCGATTTTGATTGGCAATTGGCATTCCCATTCAACATCTCGAGGGGGCAATATACCAGTGCAATTCTTCTCACTGGGGCAATAGTGGGGCATCTAAAAAATTAGAGAAATTTTGACTATTGATCATGACAAGATCATTCTTTGAATCAATGCAACAAGTACATTGCTTCAAAGAGGGGCAAAATGTAGACACGCAAAACGTACAAGTTGAAATTGCGCATCTAAGTCTGGCTACCGACATCATTTCATCCTAAATCATTCCCCGACCTAACCATTTAATTGAATATCTTTATTTGATTAAATTCATTTGTTTTCTTCTCTTAATTAAACAAATCATGTGTTTGATTAAGTCTCTTAAATTATTCTCCATCTCTTTTAATTAAATAATTAATTTTATTTAATTAATTAAATCTCTAAAGTCTATCTATTAAATTGAATAAATTAAAATCTTATTTAATTTAATCTTACTTCAATCTCTTTAATTAAATAATCAAAACATGTTTATTTAATTAAACTCATTAAATCATTTCCTCTCTTGTTTGATTTAAATTAATCCAAAAAATCTAAGTCAAAATAAGTCAAACTTCCTAATCTTCATTAAATTGATCAAATCTTGATTAAATCTAATCTAATCTTCAAAATCCTCTAGCTTTTCCCACTTGCACAAATAAATCAATTTATTGATTTATTAAATCTTCATTTTCCCTCAACAAAGCATTTTTTGAAGGAATATTCTTCTATTTCAAATTCAAAATTTGAATGTCATGTCCTTCCAACATGTCATTTACTCTCTCTTACAAGTCCTTCCAACAAGGAATTTACTTCTTCTTACATGTCCTTGCCTTGAGCCAAGGGGCATTTAATGCAATTTTCTTTCCCCCTCTTACATGTATTTTCTCAAATTTCAAATTCAAAAATGCATTTATTGGCACATTTGTCAAAACTTGCACATTCCTCACCCAATCACATTTGGACAAGTGGCATTTTGCCATTGGCCAAATCTTTGTCCCACATTGCTCTATTTTGACTTTGTTTCCATTTCAACATTCTATAAATAGAATGCTTCACCATGCATTTGATCATCCACAATTATGCAAAGTTATTATGCACAAATATCTCTCAAATTCCATCCATCTTCTTAACTAGTTTATTGCAGATTTTGGAGCTCATTGAGGGACTTATCAAGTGGATCAATCATCTTCAATCAACATTTGCATTCAAGGAGTTAGGAAAGGGAAAATCTCCACACACCTATTTGCACCAACTCCCCCATGGGATCAAGTGTTTGCATGCTAAATTAGGATTTCATATTTCCATTATGTTCTTCATTGTTTTCTTTGTTTTATTTCCTATTTTTAGTTTTGTGAATGGATTTCATGGGGAATCCTTGTTCATGCTTACAAGATGACTCTCTAACATTGTTTGTTGTATTTTTGTACGCACTTCGAATTGGGGTTCACAAAATCAACATAAACTTGTTGATCAAACTTTGAAATGCCATGTCCATGGCCTTTTGAAACGTGGCACCAACATTGGACAAACCAAAAGGCATCCTTTTGTATGTCATGGTGCCCCATTTAGTTGTAAAAGCAGTTTTGAACTGATCTTCTTCTTTAACCAACACCTGATTATACCCTGAAAAACCATCTAATAAGGAAAATCTTTTGGAACTAGCAACCTCTTGCAAGATTCATTCCATGGAGGGCAGTGGGTAGTGGTCTTTCAAAGATGCTCGGTTAAGATCCCTAAAGTCTACACAAAGCCTTATTTCGCCACTTTTCTTCCTAACCAAAACAAGATTAGAAACCCAGGATGTGTGTTTGATAGGAAAAACAATACCCCCCTCAACTAGTTTAGTCAGCTCTTTAATCATTAGGGGCTCAAGTTTAGGATTCACGGGCCTTTGTTTCTGTCTTACTGGCTTAGCACCAATTTCTAACTCAATTGTGTGCTGAGCAATATGGGGATCAAACCCCTTCAAATCCAAATATTCCCAAGCAAAGACATCATGAAATTCTTGGCATAAAGAAACAAAAGCTTATTTATCTTTATGTGAACAAATTTTGCCTATCTTAAGAAGTTTACCTTTGAAAATCTCCAGTTCTTCATAATGTTCTTCTTTGATTTGCAAGCCATCTTTACCCTTTTTAAGTTGATCATCAGTACTGAAAATCGACTCTAAGGTAACAAGGCCTTTGGGAAACTTATTCATCCTCAGATGGATGACTTGATCATCATACTGTTGCTTGAGTTTTGCTTGATTCATCATGGAGAACTGATCTTTTTCTAGCAAAAAGGAAAGAATCTGTTCATCACTGTCAAAAACTTGCCAGTGAATGTTGTTATCAAGAATTGATGGTCTGACCACAACCTTTACATACTGTTGTACTTTCTCTTTTCTAATGTCGCTTGGAATATCAAATTGTGCCCCAATGGCTGCAAGCCTATTAGCATGCTTGTTCTGATTCCTTGAAATAGATACTAAATTAAAGGCATCAAATTCCTCAAGCATGTTCCACATTCTATTTCTATAAGACTTTAGTGTGTCATTTTTAGCCACATTCAGGCCTCTTATTTGATTAACCATTAACTCGTTGTCCCCATATACTTTCAAGCGAATTATTCCTCTCTTCCTTGCCCACTCAAAACCTTAAACAAAGCCCTCATACTCAGCAGTGTTCTTGGAGCACACAAAAGCAAAATGAAAAGTAGCATAATACTTATCACCTTGAGGAGACACAAGCATTGCACCTCCTCCAGCGCCAATTTTGCTTCTTGAACCATCAAAATACATCTCCCATAATTCATTCTACTGCTCGAACTGACTTTCTGCACTTCTCTCAAGATTTGGTATTTATGTCCCAACTTCATGCAATATATAATTGCCCAGACCAGCATCCTGAATAAGCTCATTTGGATTATCAACCACGTTCTCAATTTCTCATTCATTTACGAGCACCTCAAGTACACTCTCATCTTGTAACTCTTGTGCTGCAGCAAGTTCAGTATCCTCTAAAACAATAGAGTTAACATTTATAGTAGATGGCACATAAGGTTCGATGTGTATTCCCTACTATTAAGGAAACATAGAAAGGAGGGGGCTTGACACCATCACTTTCTTGTGGGGTAGTGTCCAAAAGTGCATTGGTTAAAACTGACTTTGTTTGGCCTAAAGGGACTTCATTTGGAGGATTCAAATTAACTGGATTTGATAAGGCTGACTGTAACAAATTGATTTGACCAGGGATTGCCAAAGAATCCCACATTGAAATTGAAACATTCATTTTTTTCATACTTTCAACAATGTTGAAAGGTGCAGATATGTTTACCTTTGGCTGCATCTTCACAATAGGATGGTCAGGTTGCACTTGACTTGCAGATGTAGCATGTAAAGATTGCTCCTTACTAGTGTTGTGACCTCACTGCAAAGTGCGTGGTACTTGTTGATTTGATGGACTAGCAGCTCCTTTATCTTTATTTTTTGCTTGTTCAACCTCAAAAGCCCTCTTCTTGGCTCTAGTATTAGCAGCAACAGATGTGTCATCCTAGTTCACTCCACATAATTCTTTTCTTTGCCAATTCAGGAGGGTTGAATCATCTCCAGGTTGATCCTGCTGTTGTGGATACCCCTCCTTAGGCAAATCTTGTGCACCTACAACATTTTGCACCATAAGAGCTTGATTGATGATGCCATTAGAGCATGTATCTTGATTATGTGGCTGATTACATGGATAACACCATTCATAATCAGCAACCAGATTATTTTGAACAGGAACAAGCTCTTTGATAGCACTAACTGGAGCTGGATTATAGGCCTTAAAAGGTCTTGTGGCAACATTTTGTCTTGTGCCTTGGTAATTGCCTTGATACTGTTGTCTATTCCCCTGGAATTGTTGTTGTTGACCTTGAAAAGGCTGACTTGAGGCCTGATTCTGCTGTTGATAAGGCCTAGAATAGGTCTGTTATTTTTCCAAGTTCACCAACTTGTTACCAAAAGTCTGTAAAAGACTTTTGATCTCTTGTAACTCCTATGATGAACCTGAAGCAACATTTTCTTTTCTATCAACGACTGGAACAACAGCTGGCAGTGTTGGTACAACTGGTAGAGGTGTGAAAGGAGGTATTTGAAAAGGAATGTTTGCATGAATTTCTAGAAATATTGGAATTGGTGGCCTGGGAGCAAGCTTACCAGCTTGAATTAAGTTGTTTTTAGCTCTGATAGCTATTTCAAAGGCATCTAGTAAAGACACTCCTCCCATTGACTATATCATGACAGCTATATCGTTGTTCAGATCCCTCAAAAAGTATAAAAATGCGTATTCTTGAGGTGGCCTCACCGTTGCAGGGATTCTATCTCAGGTTCTCTGAAATCTGAAGTTGAAGTCATTCATCTGCTCTTGTGGAGCCCTCTTAATTGTTGTCAATTGTCCCAATAGAGATAAGTTGTTAGACCTATCTTGAAATTGCTTATGCAACTTGTCTCCAAATTCATCCCATGTTGCAATTGAACTGACTGGTAGGCTCCTATACCATTGCACAACTCTTCCTTTCAGTGAAGCAGCTAGTAATCTCACTGCAATATCCTCTTGGGTTATGTGATGGACTCCACATAAAGAAGCCACATCTCTCATATGTTCAATGGGAGTAATTTGATCTTCCCCTGTGAAAGTTGGCAGACTCGTCAAGGCTGCCATCAGAATGTCATTGTGTTGTGTC
Source organism: Sequoia sempervirens (assembly GCA_007258455.2). Classification (NCBI taxonomy): domain Eukaryota; kingdom Viridiplantae; phylum Streptophyta; class Pinopsida; order Cupressales; family Cupressaceae; genus Sequoia; species Sequoia sempervirens. The sequence continues at coordinate 19,077 of VDFB02336163.1, forward strand.
AGATTCAAGGGACTCCCTCCATTAAAAGCAACAAAAGGTTGATTCCTTGGAGTGGCCATTGGAGGTGGCTATGGTGGATTTACTGATATTCTAGATGAAGCCAATGATGAGACAACAATGTGTGATCCCATAGATGGAGGAGTGGATTGAGTTCTTCTAGAATAGATAAATGTTGTTCCTCGCCTTACCTCTACTCTGCCTTGTCTTCTTGGTGGTGACAGCTGCAAGTATTCAAAAGGGCCTGAGCTGCTTCTTGTTCGAACTCTTTTCATAAACTGGAGAAGGCGTTGATTTCAGGAGTTCTTCCTCTTTGTGGAGTCGCCAAGTATGCCAAAGGACTTCTATAAAGTCTGGAATTCACTAGTTGCATACTAAACCAGCAGTTCAATCTAATTTTTGTCCCACTGGGTGTGCCAGAAACTGTTGTCACATAGAAATGCACCCTATGCAAATTTTACAAAAACTGAGCTTTCTAGAGCAACATGGGATGATTTCAAGGCTGTGGGTTACCTATAGTTGAAATGAACCTCCAGAGAAGGTCAGATTCCTTTGCGTATCACCTAAACTATTGATCTTTGTAAGGTAAAGGGAGAAGAAGTGCATACAAAATGAAACTATACTGAACTATTCCTATGGTGATACACTGAGTTGATAAGAAATCAGGAAATGAAAACAAGATGCAACCACACTAAGAAAACTAGACTGCAGTTGTTTTACTTACTCAACATAACCCCATTAGACTTATGCATCACTCTTGACAGGTTTGATCTACATACATATCTCAAGAAGGAAGAAACAAACTTCACAGCTTTGTGGTATGAATACAGATTTAGAAAAACACTGTTAAAGAAATACATACATAAGCTAACATATAGAAATGAGAGTGGTAAGAGCATTAGTACTTGTTTTCAAGGTGAACTCTATTTTGCATTCTAGATTTTAGTTGAGTTACAAAACATACATTTAGTCAAGAAAGGATTGACAAAAATCACTAACTCTTTAGAGTGTATAATCCGAACTATCTACAAAAAGGAAAAAAATGCCTTATATATCAGACTGTGTCAGCCCCTTAGGGCTTACAAAAAATATTAGTCCTCAGAGTAGATTTTTCCTTAGATCTTTTCACTGAATTAATGTTGAATCTTGTTTGTCCATGTCGGCAAAGAGTCATCTCCGGAGAAGCCTCTATAGATATTTTGCAGCTACCGCATTCACCTCTTGGCATCGTGTCCTGTTTGAACCACTTCGGCTGACCGCTTTGAATGCTCCTGAGCTCAGAACAAATACACATTGCATTCATTCTGTTGACATTCTTCACTCTAATCAGACTGCCACGGCTCGCCTCAGCTCCTCCAGGTTGGTCGAGTGTATTCCACATGGACTCTGTGAGCAGTTAAAACTCTTTTGAAAAGAATCGCATCTCGGTGAGACACTGAAAGTGTCTCACTGATGTGATTATGTCCTCTGAATCCATTGGAATAACATGTGACAGTCGATGAGAGTTCTATCGAGCTTGCAAAGTCATATCGATTTTACTGGAGCCATTGGCAAGACACCATTTATCGTCGAGAGGTCACAGCAGGTTTAATGAGTCACATCGAGATCCCTTTCTATCGCTAAGACCACACTCATTCGGGAAGACATCCTACCAAAAGCTACACCTCCTTTCTAAGTCTCCCCAAATGCAATATCCCTTTCGGCATGACTCCCATGGTCGGGAAGACATCATGGCGAGGTCCAACAGTCATACCGATTCTTACTTCTGTCGCTGAGACCACACTCATTCGGGGAGACATCTTATCGAATTCCTTTTGCTTCGACGAACTCTTCATTTCGGGAAGACTCTTGGCAAGACCCTTTGTTGTCGGCGAGACATTGGCCTGTCAACCAGACCTCTCGTTGGGCTCCTTAACTCTCGCCAAGGCCTTGGCCAGTCACCGAGACATCTTGGCGACTTTCTTCCTTTTGGCGAACTGCTTCCCGTCGGGGTGACTCTCTGCTTTCGGCAAGACTTCCTGTCGAGCTCCTCATGTTACACCGACGGTGCCAAGCATGTTGGCATGACCTTTGGTTGTCGATGAGACCTCCCGCCGAGCTCTCTTTCCTTTGCCGACACCACCTCCTTGATTTCTTCGGCATGACCTTTATCCTTCGGCAAGACATTTTGCCGAAGGCGATATCCTTTGCCGAGCTCCATGCTTTGCTTTGTCGGTGAGACCTGATGCATTCACTGAGACTTCATGGCGAAGAGAAAAACTCTCACCGAGATGTATCCCTATCGGTGGTCGGTAAGACATAAGGCGCTCGGCAAGACCATACATTGAAAAGATAACTCTTAGCGAAGTGTGTGCTCGCCCCGCGGTAGTCGGTGAGACTTCATGAATTCGTCGAGACCTCATTCCAAAGGAGATTCTTATGCCAAAGGGAACCTACATGTGGACTCAGATCACTGTGACCTCCCTGAGGTCTTGCCGATAGGAAACTCATACGCATATTTCACCAAATGCATTATGGGTCAAGGAGACCCAGATAATCTCATGCTGATAGGAACCTATAGGTGAAGCATTCAGAGTTGATCGAACCCCTGCCAGTCGGCAAGACATCTGGAAGGTCTTGGTGACTTTCTCCTTAAAATATTTTCTTGTCAAACCTGAAAAAGGCAGGCCTCCCAACTAAGTTCCCTGCGACCTAGCATCAGATTCATGATTTTTTCCCTTGTGCAAATGTTCCATTTGGCCTTCTCAAACCTCTGTCACATGATATTCTACCTAATCTTCACCCTAAGGGTGAAGATTAGGTAACAATACCTTTTCTTCGTCCTTCTTTAGGGGTTTCAACTTATGGAAGACTCCATCCTTCATCAGGGAATAAGTGTTTGCATGGCCATCATGTACAACTCGCCTATCAAACTGCCACGACCTCCCCAACAACATGTGACATGCATCCATGGGGATGATATCACATAGTACCTCATCACGATAGTTTCCAATCTTGAACTTCACCAGGCATTGCTCATTGACCAAAACTTTATGGTCTTTTTGCAGCTAGGCAATCCGATACGGGTGTGGATGCATTTCCCTCTTTAGTTTCAACTTCGTAACCATCTCTTCCGACACTAGATTATCGGTGCTCCCACTGTCAATAATGACATCACAACATTTTTTTTCACACTTGCACCTTGTGCGAAACAAATTCTTCCTCTGTTTTGGTTCCTTCTCTTCAGTCACCAGGGCTCTTCTAACCATTAGGGCTTCTCCCCTTTCAGCATCATCTGAATGCTCAGATTGGGGCTCCTCAAGTGCATTCGCAACCCTTCCATGACCTTTTTTCCTTTTTTCTTTCCTTCCTTGGTGTTGTGGACATTCATAGGATCGATGCCCTTCACCACAATGGAAACAAGTTCCTCTAAAACCACCTCTTCTGGGTCCTTGTCCAAATCTTCCTCGTTCTTTACCTCTTTGATCACCACTATTTTGATCACGAGGGTAGTAGAAGTTATCATTCTTTTGGCCTCAACTGGTACCCACATCTTCATTTTTCCTTTCATCCTCATTTCGACTCCCAGAAGATCTTCCACTACCCCTTTTGCTTTGACCTGCTCGTCCTTTTTGCTTGTTGTCAAATTTTTTGTTCAAATTCTCCTCAACTTTCAGAGAAAACTGCTATGCATCCTCAATGGTGGTCATTTTGGCCAGGCTTAGCTCCTCTTGAATACTCGGTCGTAACCCATTAAGATAACGAGCTACCCTCTCCTTGTTGGCCTCTGCATGGCTCGTTCTGATGATCATCTTGTGAAAATATTATGTGTATTCTTTCACAGATCTACTTCCTTGCTTCAACCCTTGCAATTTCTTCATCAGATCTAACTCGTAGTCCATTGGTATGAACTGCTTCTTCAATTTCTCCACCATGTGATCCCAACTGTTGATCTTTCCTTTTCCTCTTTGATTTCTCTCCAACTAGACCTCTTTCCACCAAATATTGGCATGGCCCTTCAGCTTCATTTTTGCAAACTTAACCCGATCTGGGTCCTCTACTTCCTCATACTCAAAATAATCTTCTAGATCATTGATCCAGTCGATCAACTCTTCCGGGTTCAGACTTCCAGAATAACTGGGAACTTCTATTCTGGGTCTTTTTCCGATCTTTGAAATGGCCCTTATCAACCGCATCTGATCTTCATCAATCACTTCTTCTTCCTCTTCTACATCTGAATCTTCCACCTCTTCTTCATCCTCACTTTCTCCTCTCCTTCCTAGGTTTAACCCTCTTCTCATTTGTTCTTGCAATGCATCAATTTGTCTCTGGAGGGATCTGAACCTCGACCACCAATGGATCTCTTTCACCAGCATTTCTGCCACCTTTGGCACCACCACGCCTACCAGGCATCACTCTTGGAAGCATCCTAAAGATCTTGAACCCACAACCATGGTCCTGGTGCAAACTGCCTCACGATCGACAATTTGTCCACACGCTCAAGAAAACCCGCTCTGATATCACCTGATGAGGGAGAAAAAATGAGACACAAAAAATGATGCAAACAACCAAAGAAATTTTATTATTGTTCAAAAAGGTAAATCTTACATGCAGAGGATCTCAAATCCTTAAGCTCTACAATACATGCCAATTACAAAAAACTACAGAAATTCCCCTTTTGCAGCATGTGAACTCTTTCTGGCTACCCAAAATTAGAAACTAGCCATAAAATGGCCTTTGAAGGTTTGGAGCCATAAAGTAACAATTGAAGATATGAGTTTTGGAGGGTTTGAGACAAATTGTTTACAATTAAAATTGAGTCCCCTAGTGAAAATTGGCGAATTTTCCATCCCGACCAACCAAAACCATAACTTTTGATCACGAGACTCCATTTTTTGAACCATTTGCACCATCAGAAGGGTCTTAGAGTGAAGAACGTGTTAAGAACTAGCTCCATTGGTTCTGATTATTTTTGGGCCCGTACGGGACGGTTTAGTGCCTCAAACTGGACTTAGAAGGTTTTTCAAGGCAAAAAGCAGAAACTGAAACTTGAATAACTTTCAAACCGTGAATGATCTTGACCCTGAGTATGGCACTTTCCAAAGTTCTTATTTTACTACTGTCTTCAGACCTTCCATAAATTTATGTCTTCCCATGCCTTCAAATTCACACGCTAAAAATAGGAGTTGGCCCGGCAGCTTGATTCACGAAAGACGTTGGGAACTCTTTGTCTCGTGAAAAGGTGTCAGCTAAAACATCTAAGAAAGCAAAAGGAACATAAATGGAAAGCATATTTTTTTGGTTGATTACGGTATTTCTCTCACCTGCTGAGATGCTCACTGCATGGTATATATTGAGGATATTGAAAATTGTAATGAGAAATAGATACTTGAGTTGTCGGTGGTGAAGTGAAGTTCAATGCGATTGAGTTGATACGTTATTGATGGTGTGAATCGGAACATGCTCGAGTATATCTAAGTTTATCAAATTTGTTGATTTTTAGAATCGCATGAAAATTTAGTGATTACAGAAGATTTGTATTACGACAATTTTATTTGCTAGTTTATGTTCTACGAATAGAAAATAACATGATTTTAAATTATTTAGACGTTGTCGGATACTTCTTTGGTGATTCATGATATTTTGTTGTTTTGAATAAATACTATTTTTTTTCATCATACATTTGATTTTTTGTTCTCATGATTGAGATTTTCTCTTGAGTTTTCATGTTTTCATATTCTTGGTGAAGCGGGGTGTTTATGGCGTCGGTGTGGATCTTGGGGCTGCAGAAGGTGGTTTCATGTTTGAATTTTTTATTTATTCTTCATATGTTGTGCTTGACCTTGGTTGGATTCTCGTTTGTAATAATATTTATTGTTTTGGGCCAACAGTTTGCATTCATTTAATTATTTCATTGAGGTTGACATGTAGTGATGTAATTTCTTGTTGTGGATATATATGAGCAATTGTTTATGCCATTTGAAGGTGTGCTTGTGTATGGTGTGCGTGAATAATGTTCTAAATATTTTGAATCTAGAGCAGAGTGTGAAGAAGAGTGAAGAAGAGTGAAGTAGTGTTCATGTGCTTAACCGGAACTATAATCAGGCATTAGCAGATGCTATTTTTCTTAGTTCAAATCTTCTGGATGTAATCCAAATCTTTTCTAAGATAATGTGTCTTCTTTTGTAATTGAGCAGTGATCTCTAGGTAGTGTGCTTGAATGCATGTGCATTCCCCATTCATATTTCTCTATACTTTTAATAGTGTATAATCTTGTGGACTGACCTCTACCGTGGTTTTTCCCCTAACAGGGTTTCTAGGTAAAAAATCTTGGTGTTATGTGTGTTTCTGATGTGTTGTTGATTTATGCTTTCATGATTATCGGTTAGATCTAAGAATAAAGTTAATAAGTTGAATAAGTTTGAAATTATGTGACAACTGATTCACTCTCCCTCTCAGTTGTCTACCCTTGTGTTGCCAACAATTGGTATCAGAGCAGGTTCCTTGAAAGAAGTTTAACAACTTGAGGTGATCTGGGATGGCAACATACAAGAAGGATAGTCTGAGATTTGATGGAACAAATTATTCTCTGTGGAAGACTCGAATGGAGTGCCATCTAAGATGCATTGGTGAAGCCTACTGGAGCATTACATGCAATAGGTATGTTATTCCTCATAATGGTCCTACTACTACTGCTGAGATTAGGGATGTTGAGTACAATATCAGGGCTAAGGAAGCATTGTTGAGTGCTTTGATTGATTTTGAGATGACAAATTTTATGGATCTGAAGACTGCTTATGAGATCTAGAAAAAGTTGGAAACTTTGTATGAAGGTGATGCTAATGTGAAGATTGCTAAGTTACAAAGTCTGAAAGGGAAATATGAAATTTTGAGAATGGGTGATGATGAGAACATTACTACTTTCATGCAAAGAGTGAATGAACTTGTGTGTGGTATCAGATGTGTTGGTGGATAGTTGGAAGAATAAGAGATTGTTTCGAAAGTTCTTAGATCCTTACCTTTTGCATACAAAGTCAAAGCTACTGCTATTGAAGAGCTCCAAACTATAACAAATGTAACCAGAGACATGTTGATTAGTAAGCTTACTAATTTTGAGTTAAGTGAATTTGGTGATGCTCTTCCTAAGATAGAATATGCATTCAAAGCTACTACCTCTGGGAGAGATAAACTAAGATATGATCCAGGAGAAAGTTCATCCAGAAAGGTATTTAAGTATGAGGAGGAAATGAGAGAGATTGAAGAAGAGGAGAAGAAGCTAGAGGAGCTTGAAGCACTTATTGTCAAGAGAGAATCCATAGGAGAAGGTAAGTATAAAGGGAAATTTCCTATTAAATGTTATTCTTGCAATAAGATAGGTAATTTTGTATCAAGGTGTCTGGAAAGAGTCCCTAAGCCAAGACCTAACAAGCCTAGATTTCAAAGAAAGTGCTATTATGTTGCTGATGAAGGTGTGACAGATGATGAATCTGATAAAGGGAATGCAAGTGAAGATGAATGGGTATGTATTGCTATCAAGGAAAATGATCCTACCCCTATTGAATCTGTTAGTTGTTCAAATGTGGAGAAAGCCCTAGAAACTCGAGTTGAAGAGAAATATGAATGGGTGATTGACAGTGGATTCTCTCATCACATGACAAGAGATAAAAACATGTTTGTGAGCTTGGAAAAGTATGATGGTGGTGTTGTAATATTTGGTGATGACAAATTTAGTGTAATCTATGGTAGAGGATCCATTTCTCTTGATGGTAAGAATAATATTGATGATGTTCTTTATGTGGAAGGTTTGAAGCATAATCTCTTGAGTGTTGGTCAAATGGTTGATAAGGGTTATAATCGTCAATTCAAAAATGGTAAGTGTAGAATATTGGGGAGTTATGAAGATGTGATTGCTTTAGGAACAAAAAAAAAAGGTAACATCTTTCACCTGAATGCTGCTAGTAAAAGTTGTCTAATTTCTCAAGTTGATGAAAGTTGGTTGTGGCATAGGAGAATGTGTCATGTAAACTTTGACAATATTATCAAGATAAGTTCCACTCAGGCAGTGAGAGATCTTCCTAAGTTGGTAAAGCCTACTAATACTATATGCAAGGAATGTCAATTAGGGAAGAAAACTAGAATTTCATTTTGGAGAAAACAACATTGTTCAAAAGAAGTGTTGGAGCTTGTTCATATTGATTTGTGTGGTCCCTCTAGAATCAGAAGTTTACAAGGAGACAAGTACTTCATGCTACTTATTGATGATTACTCTAGATTGATGTGGGTTACTTTCTTAAGGGAGAAATCTAAAGATTTGGAGAAATTCAAGACTTTTAAGGCTATGGTTGAGACAGAGACAGGTTTGAAGATTAAATGTCTGAGATTAGATAGAGGTGATGAATTCACTTCTCATGAGTTTAATTCTTTTTGCAAAGTGCATGGAATAGAGAGACAATTATCTGCCCCGCGGACCCCTCAGCAAAATGGAGTTGTGGAAAGGAAGAACGAGACTATTCAAGATGCTACTAGAACTATGATGCTAGAAGGAAGTGTTCCTCATATCTATTGGAGAGCTATGTGTATTTCTATTTACATCCTCAACCGAGTACAAGTCAAAGGTGATATTGGTAAGACCCCTTTTGAGCTATGGACTGGTCACAAGCCTACTATTAGATATTTCAAAATCTTTGGAAGTAAATGCTATATCAAAAGAGATGAAGAGATAGGAAAGTTTGATGCTAGGAGTGATGAAGGAATCTTTCTTGGTTATTCTATTAAGATCAAGGCCTACCGGTGCTACAACAAGAGATCGAGGAAATTAGTTGAAAGTGAAAATGTCAAGGTTCATGAAGACATAGCTAGACCATCCAGAACCTATGGATATGATTCAGATGATTAGAATAACAATTTAGTCACAGGAAAGAAAGTTCGGACTCAAAATCAAGTTGAGATCATTCCAGTGAATCAAGAAAATCAAGAAGGAACTAGTGAAAGTGCAGAAGAGAGATCACAAGAGCCAGAAGTTAAAGAACATACTAACACTCCAAGGTATGTACGACTAAATCATTCAAAAGATCAAATTATAGGTGATAAGAACAAAAGTGTTTAGACTAGGAGAAAAATTGTAGAAGAATATTGTCTGATTTCATAGACTGATCCTAATAGTGTGAATGAAGCATGCAAAGATAAACATTGGGTAGAAGCAATGAAAGAAGAGCTACAACAAATTGACAAGAATAATACATGGATTCTTGTTCCTAGACCTAAGGAAAAAAATTTAATTGGAACTAAATGGGACTTTAGAAACAAGCTAAATGAGCAAGGTGAAGTAGTTAGAAACAAAGCAAGATTGGTGTGTAAAGGATGTTCTCAAATGGAAGGAATTGACTTTAAAGAAACTTTTTCCCCTATTTCTAGGATTGAAGCTATGAGATTATTTCTTGCTTATGCTTCTTACAAAAATTACAAGGTTTATCAGATAGATGTCAAGTCAGCATTTCTAAATGGCGAATTGGAAGAAGAGGTGTATTTTGAGCAAATTGATGGATTCCAATTGAATGATCAAGGAGATATGGTTTTTTAATTGAAGAAAGCATTGTATGGACTTAAGCAAGCCCCAAGAGCATGGCATGTTATATTGGACAAGTATTTGTTGAAGTTTGGATTCAATAAAGGTACTACTGATAGTAATATGTATTTAAAGATTGATCATGACAAAGGTTTGATTGTTGAAGCTTTTATTGATGATGTCATTTTTGGAGGAGTGATTGTTTTTGCATGAAGTTTGTTGATGAGATTCATAATGAGTTTGAGATGTCTATGATTGGTGAGATGAAATTCTTTTTGGGATTGCAAATTACTCAGTTAGATAAAGGGATCTTCATATCTGAGTCCAAGTATGTGAAATAATTACTAGAGAAGTTTGGTATGGAAGATTCAAAGCCAATTGGTACACCTATGGTGATCGGATACAAGTTGACACAAAATGATGATTCTCCAAAAGAAAATGAAACTAGATACAAATCGATGATTGGTGGATTGCTTTATTTGACTCAAACTATACCAGACATTATGAATGTTGTATGTAATGTTGCAAGATTTCAAGTTGATCCTAAAGAATCTCATGTAACTTCTATGAAGAGGATTTTCAGATACTTGAAGGGAACAGTTGATTTTGGCCTGTGGTATCCTAAAGATGATGATCTTACTTTGAGTTCTTTTACTAATGTTGATTGGGTAGGAGATGTGGATGAAAGAAAGAGTACTAGTGGTGGTGCATTTTTCGTAGGTAAGAAGTTGATTTCATGGTTAAGTAAGAAGTAGAATGCCATTTCTTTATCTACTGCAGAGGCAAAATACATTTTTTTTGCTAACAATTGTACTCAAGTATTGTGGATGAAGCAGATGTTGAAAGATATCAAATTTTTGTATGATGAGCTCATTACTATATTATGTGATAATTCAATTGCAATTAACATTTCTAAGAATCCGGTGTTGTATTCAAAGACCAAGCATATATCTATCAAGTTTCACTTTTTAAGAGAGAAGGTGAGTGAAAAGGAAGTCAAATTGGAGTATGTGCCTACTAAGGAGCAGATTGTAGATATCTTTACAAAGTTGTTTCCTAAGGATACTTTTGAGTATCTCGGAGGGAATATAGGGGTGATTACCCCTCCTAATTAGAACTAAGATGCATTGTATTGCATCAATCCGTGCATTTCATGGTCATATTTTGATCGATATTGATGTTGTGGTGGCTGCTACTCAGGGGGAGTAGTCAGATGTTGAGATATGTGGTTCAGAGCTTGTGTGGAGAAAAGAGATATTTGTCATTGATGTCAAAGAGGGAGAAGAGTCATTTGAACTAATGTGAATTATCTAACGAGAAGAGTCATGTGGGAGAAGAGTTGTTGAGGAGAAAAGATTCAGAAACTAAGGAGGAGTAAGTGTTGAAGATAATTGTGTTGATGGTGTTTTTCACATCATGTGTTTCAATCAATTCCAAAGGGGGAATTGTTGGATGTTGTGGTTGTTTTTCTGATATGTGGTTGTCATTGATTTCAACACTATTGGCATTAATGTATTAAGGTTGTATATGTTGAGGATATTGAGAAAATTGTAATGAAATAAGTTGCAGGCTGTCACGGTAGTGAAGTTCAATCCATCTATGAGTCTCAGCTTAATTGGATGATCAAAGTTGCTGTGGATTAGTGGTTTTATTATATATATAGTTTATCCAATGCTGAATTCCAGAGAGATCCGTGTGAAGATTTTGATCGAAAGCATGAAGATTTGTACTTTGGACACCTTATGTTGCCTGCTTGATGTCTCCCCGAATGAAGATACCACGATTCTAGTTAGTCTAGTTGTTTTGGATGCTTCCTTTGGTGATTCAAGTGATGTTTGTGGATGCTCTAGGATTTTCTCATCCATTTTGCACATCTGCTACTGATCATTGTGCCTGCTGATTTGAGATTTACCTTGCATGTCTGCTGCTTCTTTCATATCTCCTACCGACAGGGTGTTTTAACGGTTGTGGATCCTCAATATAATTTTTTAAATGTGGTCTGTTTGAGAATTTTATTTGGCCTCACCACGCTGTGTCTAACCTGGCTGATCCACATTAATAACCATCGCTTAAATGGACAATTTCATTCATTTCCGACATTCTGTTTGAGGCCAACATGTAGCGATGTAATTTATTGTTGCGGATATATATGAGCAACTATTTATTCCATTTGAAGTTGTGCTTGTGTATGGTGTGCCTAAATAATGTTCTAAATATTTCAAAGGAAAAGTAGAGTGAGAAGAAGAGTGAAGAAGAGTGAAGAAGGGTGAAGAAGTGTTCATGTGCTTAACCAAAACTATAATTAGGCATTAGCAAATGCCATTTTTCTCAGTTTAAATATTGTGGATGTAATCCAAATATTTTGTAAGATAGTGTGTCTTCTTTTTTAATTGAGCAGTGAGCTCTAGGTAGTACGCTTGAATGCATGTGCATTGCCCATTCATATTTCTTTATACTTTTAATAGGGTATAATCTTTTGGAATGACCTCCACCATGGTTTTTCCCTTAACAGGGTTTCCAGGTAAAAAATCTTGGTGTTATGTGTGTTTCTGATGTGTTGTTGATTTATGATTTCATGATTATTGATCAAATATGAGAATAAGGTTAATAAGTTGAATAAGTTTGAAATTTTGTGACAACTAATTCACCCCCCCTCTCAGTTTTCTACCCTCGTGTTGCCAACATTTATTAAATCATGTTAGCATATAATGTAAATATACAACCATACAAGCATATAACATCCATAGCATCAACATACATGAAAGTAAAAAGTATAAATATACAAATAAACAATGCCATGATATCAAAACATATATGTCCACATATATATATGCATGTATATATCAAATTCCATTTACATGTATCAGGCCACTACTATAAAAAAATGAGTGGCTATTGAATATATGTCTATAAAAAATATATACAAATATATATATATATGTATGTGTATGTATCCTTGGCTACAAAAATGATGTACAAAAACAAGAGCCCCTATGACTATGGCAAATGGATCCCAAAGCCCTCCGACTCTAGTTGATGCTCTGGTACTCTCAGGAGAGGTTGCATGGTTGTCAGGGAATGGGATCAATGTGAGTGTGATATAGACATAGCTGCTTGCATCTCCCTAATCTCTCCCTATAGTGAGCATATAGTCATCTCTGCCTATCTTAGCTCCTCCCACAATTGTTGAACATCTGTTGCAATCACAGCTATCGACTGCCCATCAAGGTCATCAAGGCAGCTCTAGAGGGTGTCATGTGCCTGCTCAATGGTGTCAGCCCTCCTCACTGCAATGTCTTTTTTGTCGAGCATTGTCCACAACTCCCCCAATAGCTGGTCACGTTGTCCCCGAATAGTAGTAAGCTTTGCAGTTAGCTGGATGATCTTCACAACCCACTCTTTGTAGTCGGTCCTCAGGCATGCTACTAGCTCAAAAGTGGGGGCATGTCACCCCAAATACACCAGATGGAAAGCCTCAAGAATGGTCCCTTGGATCAACATGCCAGGGACTACCTCCAAAATACACTAAGCCATCAGCCCAGTCCATCCCTGTGCATCCTCTACAACCACCGAGAAATAAAGAGAAATCAATATCACATGGCATATATATATGTAATCATAAACATAAAAGCTAAAAGAATGAAAACATAAACAATATACTCTATATACCTGGATCCCCTAGCTTCCATGTGGGGTCAGGGTGAGGAGTGGTGTTGGGACCCACGCCGTCAACATCAGTAGCCACTCCTAGTGATGCTAAGGTTGTTGTCGCTATAATAGTAGGATTTGGTGGTGCCAATGAGGCAGGGGTAGCCACTAGGGTGTCTGATCTCCTCCACCACCTTGATCTCTAAGGTGCCACCTCCTTCTCACCCGCCTATGGTGTCCTCTCCACCTTCCCTATGGAGGTTGGGGTGGCAGGTCCCCCTGTAAACTAGGGTCCCCTCTTGAGGCATCCCCACTAAACATAGGAGTAGGATGGTGTCTCTCCCACCACCGTACAAAATCTACAGTGACCTCAACATTATCTACCACCTCTATGGGTGGTAGATCATTATCAGGATCATCATCATCAAAGGGAACACAATCATTGATGGTGGGGCAAGGGTGATCCTTGACTCTCACTATGTTCCTATAGGCCCTAGTATATGTGGGCACATTCAGTGGAATCATTTGAGGACAACCATGTTGTCACATGACCTGACTCCAATAGTATGGCACTATGATATAGTCACAGTGACCCAACAAAAAATGGTCCTACTATGGGTTAATTAGATGCCTGGTATCATCCGCCCATCAAAAAAAATTATAGGGTCTCCATCAGACCCCATCCACGATAAGAGTGTCAAATTATAGCCGCCAAAACTATAAATCATCGATTCTCCACTCGCCTTTTATGTCGTACCAATGGGCCATGGGACATGATATGGTTGTCGTTGGGGAAAACTAACCAGCCTAGTGCACTTGATGTGGACAAAGGCCCACACCTACAAAAGTGTGCACCCAGTAAGGCTACGGTACTCATGTGAACATACTAACCTAACTCCTGGTAGAGGTGTGCTAACATGTTATGCCCCCAGGAAAAAAATGTCTTCTGCTCCACCATCACTCTAATCATGTGGATGAGGCCCCCATACAGGTGCAAGCCTCACCTATCTATTGTGATTTAGAATGCTCATGACCATCACTTGACACAACAACAGCGCAATGGTCCTCACTTGGTCGTACCAATGTGTGTATATGTGGCCCATGTCATCGTCATTGTCTGTATGCCCCAAGCAGTAGAGGACTCCCTCCCTCCACTTCTGTGTCGATCGAGTATCATCCAAGGCCACCCATCATCCATGGATGGGTAGTCTGAGGATCCGATAGGCATCCTCAAGCATGATAGTCATCTCCCCACAAGGTAGTTAGAAAGATGACATGGTGGTGTCCTACCACTCCATCAATGTTGTGAGCATCCTCTCATGATATCGCATCTCCGGCATGGTGAACGTATGTCATAGATGGTTCCTCTACTCACGAACGAGTTGGAATACTCACCCTCCTAGATGTTCATGAATCTCTGGATAATCCTACAAAAGTAAAAAAAAAAAAGTCAAAACATTGAATTTCATTATGAAAACAAAAAAAATAAAGACCTATGTGTGTCACGCAAACGTCTGCGCACTACGCATGTGTCCCTGTCTTCCATGGCCACCTTGAGGACACTAGTGCATCCTAGAGATGATAGCACAGACACAAAACCTCGGCACATAATCTAGACAACAACACACTTTTTGGATGTGAGCGCCCAAAAAAGACAACTGTGCAACTTGCCAAATATAAAAATGCAAAAAATGAACTTAAATTCACAAAAAACAAGGTTCATAGGCCTAACTAGTCCACCTCGTGACCCTTGGTGATGTCATCACATAGCTGCTCCAATCTTGACACCTCGTAATCCCTCCTGCTTGAAATTTTGCTCACTTTTCTCTCACAAAAATCAACAATTTGCTTGTAGTGAATAGTGAAAATGACCCTTCTAGGGGCCCTCATAGTTATATATAGCCCCCTCGGGGCCATTTTTCCTAGAGCTTGTGGCTCCTCAATTTCTCTTGAATTTACCTCACCAAGCTAGGGGAAAACTCAAGAGGGGGCATTTAGTCACCTCTTGATCATATTTTTCATCCGAATCGATGAATTTTTCTTGATCATTCTTCTCTCCATTGTAGCTTCTTCTAATTTTTCGAGGCTGATCCAAAATTTGAGTTTTGCAGGTTAAAGTCTTGAACAAATTTTCATGACTTTTTTGTCACTGTTTGTTGAGCTCGGTTGCTAGGGAAACCTTCAGTACTAGTTAGCTCGACTTAAGTGGCCTCTAAGGCCCCTTTTTCTTAGCACGCAAATTTGTAAAATTCAAAATTTAGGTGAAATTTTTCTTCTCTACTTTAGTGAGGTTGATTTTTTCCAAAATTGAGCCCACTAAATTGGGGGAAAAATGTAATGTTGCAGAATTGCACGTAGGGGCAATTCCACTTTTTTTTATTTTTTCCTAGCATTTATGACACCTTAGAGCATTAATGAAAAAATTCCCATGAGTCAAAATTTCATGATTCTGACTCCTTGAAGACTTGTGGCAGAGCAACAAAAGCCTGATGACACATTTCCCAAAAATCTAGGCTTTGGACACCTACGCGATGTGCGGATGTCTGTGTGGCGCACTAACATTTTAGCAGTTTTTTGAGTTTGAAACAGGGAATCTAGAATCTTGACTCTCTTGACACATGTCCTAGCCATAGTATTTCAAACATAACGACTCTTTTCCACCCTTGCATGCATTAAAAACCCCTTTCTTGCTCTTATTTGGGGTTGGAATTCATTCATTCAAGATCTCTTACCACTTGCTCTAGTTTTGAGTTCTCTTCATCCTTGATAGCAACACTCTCACAAGTGAATCCATGCCAAGCTGAGGTCCTTCTAGCAACAATAGCTCTCAAGCAAGCACTCAACGGTGCATCTGTGTGCTCCAGAGGGGGTCTAGGCCCATGGGTAACGCTCTCTCTCTCTCTCTCTGTCTCCTTTCCTACTTTTTTAATTACTATTTCATTGTGTGGATTCTACTCCTGAAGTGGGTTTTGCTTTCACCACATGATTTTTCTACTTCCTTTGCACTCCTTTCCAACTTGGTTGTTCGTGGAGGTGGGAACACCAAAATGGGGGTCTGATTGAGGTAGGACCCTATACAACCCCAACCTTTTCCCCTTGTTCTTTTATGTGTAGGTGCAAAGTGGAGCTTGGAGTGAAGAGTTGAACATCCAGTAAAAGGTAAGCTCTCTAAGTCCCCTTGTGTTTATTATAGTTTCTGGCATATTTTTTGTTTATTTCATTCAATATGTCTTAGGTTTGAGCTTAGAAGCAAAATATGGTTCCATTCGCTTGAGCTCCTGAGCCCTATGTTGCTTAGGATGCTAGCATGTCTTTTGGATGATAGTGTGCCACACTAGCATCCTGAAACCACACTGCTATATTTTGGACAAGAGCTCACTCATCTGAGGTAGAAATCTCAGGATCAAAATCATCAAATAAGGAAAATATTTCTTGGATTTTTCTATAAGAGACAGTTATGTGCAATTTTATCATTGGAAATGGGACAACAAGTCTACATTAGGAACTACAATAGAATGGGTTTATTTTTAAATTTGGGATTAGTTGCTATAAGATATAATTTCATTAGATTCTATAAAGTGGATACTTAAATCATCAAAAAAAAAAAATTATATTCACATGTGAAAAACATTAGCATTGGGTCTAAGATAATATAAACCTTTAAGGATCATCAACCTTGACAAGTGAAGGTATAAGGTATTAAGAAGTGGGAACAAATGGATGTAATGAGAATACATATTTGAATCTATTGGACTTTTATGTATAAGTAAATGGTTCCATATGGTACTTTCAACAATATAGATCTACCATAACTATCAATTTTGAAAGAAAATTGATAATGTTTTTTGCAATATAAAAGGGAAAAGTGAGGGTCCCCACCATTTACAAAGGTTAATGATAATAGTAAAAAAAGGTCTCTAAGATGGATACCACCAACAAGATTATTACAAATATAAAAAATAAATAGGAGACAACATGAAAAACATATAACATATTGAAAAATTGGTCTTGATCACTATTTTTTATCATAGCAAAGTCTTAATGAAGCCAAAAAAAATCTGAATAGAGTGATATTTGGAAGAAGAATTGGAATATTTTGATTGATGTTTAATATATCAATAGATTGGTGAAATTCCATATAATTCATACTTATTTTCTACTCCCCACATTTAGAGAGTGGTAAAGTTGTGGTAGTCTACTAAAGGGGACCCCTAGTCAACTAACAATCATCCTTTTCTAGGTGGCATGTCTAGTGGGGTTAAGTTCATATTTGGTGTCCCCAAGTATAGAAGATCTCACTCCACTAACAAAGGAACAAATATTTACATTGAATTTTTTGGATGAGTCCTTTTTTATAATATTTCTTCACATATTGATAATGAAATAAAAGGAATTTTGTGGGGAGCTTCCTAAAAAGTTATGTTTTTAGAGAATTGGTGAGAAAAACTAGATTTTAAAAGGGTTCTAGAGATTACAATGATGGATAAAGGTTTTTTCCTCTTCTATTTCATCTTTTTAGGACTATACTACTATTCTATCTAGTGGACCTTCTTTCCTTGGTAAAATATTTATTCTCCTCAAGCTTGGAGCTTAGAATTCATTCAATTTTTTATTTTTTTAATGAGGATTCCATATGGGTTAGGCTCTTGAGTCAACCCCAAGAGGTTTGGGAGAATAAATTTTTCACAAAGATTACAATATTCATAAAATTCAACTCATTTATATCAACCCAATTACCAAATCTAGGAAAATAGTTTTCTTCACCAAATTTTGTGTCAATACACCTCTTGATAAACCCTTTCTAACTTAAATCAAGCTCAAATTTAAATTTGGTTTATGGAATCAAGTGTTATAATATGAAATTTTAGTGGGGTTTTGTTAGATTTGTAAAAATGTGGTTCATTTGGGAAGTGTGTGTTTAGAGAATCGAAACTAAAAATAAGTTATGGGTAAATCTTGCTGGTGTGAAAAGTGTCTTTATTTATCTAGTTTCATTTTATATAGTCCCTATTCCTAGTAGTCATATTCACACTAGTTTATGTTCACTTAGTGGTTTATTTGTATCACCTTATAGATAGTTGAAACACGCCTTCACACTTGTCCCTTATCCCAAGTGTTCTGCATGTGTCATATCACTTGGAGGGTTAGTCAGTACTTCTATTTCAACTTCCTACATTCTCCTTATCCTATATAAACAAGGAGTGATCATGGTATTCTACACATTTTATGATAGTTATTTGGATTTTTCATTGTTCTTGATTCATTTCACGGTAGTTTCAATATTACATTAATTATTTGTTTCTCCAATAGATCTTTCCCAAAGTAGTAAAAGGAAAAATAAGTTTGGTAAAGAAAGGATCTAGTTGGAAAATCAACTAGAGATATAGCAACTTCAAGTACCAAAATTAGTAATGTTGAAAGGCCTACTCAAGATTCCATAGTTTATGGTTCTCATGACACAAAAGTGGAAATTCCCACCTTCCACTTGTGCCCCCAAGCTTAGATATTTTTTTCCATTTTGACCAAATAAGAAATAAACATTTACTTTTAGGTTGAACTAAGTGGAGAAGCAACATATATTTTTGGAGTTGAAACCATAGAGGTTATTAGCCTCCTTGGTGTTGATAAAGATAAACTAAGAAATCCTAAAATATTGGCAAGGAACGATGAGGAGCATCCATATCCATCATTATTTTTCATCATTTGTCTTGCTTGAAGGTATAGGATAGGGAAAAATCTTCCTTGTTTACATCCTAGGTGCTCAAATCTCCTAGAAAAAAGTCTAGTATTAGGAAAAATAATAAGTTCCAAAAAATGTGAGGAGAAAAAATAAAATGGAAAAGTAGCCTTCCAAAAAAAATCACATAGGAGAAGTGGCTACAGAGGTTTCTAATGACATTCAACATGCATTAAATGTGTGTAGGTCCCTCTTACTTCTAAATTAAAGAAATATGAAAATTATTTCCTAGAATGTGAGAGGATTGAACAACCAAAATAAGCATAGGATTATTAGGAACCTAAGGAAGAATCATACTCCTACTATTTTGTTTTTGTTAAAAGAGATGAAGTTGGCTACAAATAATTTTCCTTTAATTAAGGGAATACTATGGAAAAGCTCATTAAGAGTTGGTAGCAGAAACATGAGGGATTTGGGAGGCCTTGATAGTTTTTGAAATCCTCAACAAGTGGAGAGGGAAACAATTTTGGAAAACAACAACTATTTAGTATTTTTTTACTAATAAATATGATAATAATTTCTTACTTTTTCCTAATATTTATGCTCCTAATTCTCACTTGGGGGAGAATTTTTTTTTAAATTAACCATAGAAATTTAATATCTTGATTGGATGGTGGTCTGATTCCCCCTTTTCTCCCTAGAGAAGAAATGACACTTTAGTTTATTTAGATTGTATTGATGAAATGACTTCTTATGGATATGGATCTTTAAGGATCTTAGTTAACATAAACCAAGGGCAGATATGGGATAAGATAATTTAAGGTTTATTGGATGGATTCATTCCATCTTTGAGTTGGTTGTTACAACAATGCAACTTACTTTCCTTTCTACCTAGGATTGGATAAAATAATAATACTTTTATTCTTCACATGTAGAAAGTGGTGGAAAAGTTTAATTTTCATTTTAGATTTGAGAAATTTTGGCTCTAGCACCATGATCTTTAAAAAAATTAAAGCATGGTGGGAGGAACATTTTGAAGGGTCTAAAATGTTCAGAGTAGTTAAAAAGTTGTGAAATGTTCTAAAGAAATGGAACAAATAATTATTTGGAAATATTTTCGTGAAAAGAAGGAAAGTTATTGAAAAACTACATATTGTTTAGGAAACTATCTAGAATAAAGATCTAAACCAAGAACTATTGCAAAAAGAGTAGTTACTATGTAGAAACCATTCCCTCAAGGCTAAGAAGATTTTTTTGGAGGTAAAATTAAAGGTGCCTATATCTTATGGAAGGTGATAGAAGTTAAAAAATAACTATATGTCTACCATCATATGTAAAAACTCAAGCAAGAAATAAGGAGCTATTTAGACTAGACTTTTTTTTTTTAAGAGGAGAATCTTTTAGTGCCCCTCCTATTTTCATTTTGTTAATTTGTGAGATTGATGTTGTAGCTTCACATTCCTCATGACTATTATGGTGATTATTTTATGGCTCTGGTTGGTGTGTATGAACTAGTGCATGTTTGAGATGAGATTCCTCAACATGTTGGTTGTTGGAATATTGTATATTCATATGTTTGGTTATCATTATGCTTTAGTTGAGTGAAATGCACTATTTATGCTATGATTAAATGGGATCCTAATTATTGATGCTTGAAATAAATGATTTATTTAATGAGCTATATTTGGATATTATTCATGTTTATGCTATTGGACTCCATTGGGATGATTATGTTGTGCTTTAGCTATATATACATTGAGCAGGTACCCTTTACATGCATTGAATGATTATAGGTATTGGATTATTCCTCCACCTAGCTACATAGGTCTAAGTTATTTTTGCAATGGTGGTTAATTCGGAAATGTCACATTGAGCCCCTTCATATCCATTCCCTGGTCATACTCGAGTTGAGTATAACATGTGTCATAATTGACCCTATGTGAACCCAGATTCGAGTTAGGAGCTTTTTTGGAATCCCTCGGTGTTGTGAAATTCCAATATATTCTTGATTTAAATGATTTCCTAATTTCATGCTTTTTTGTTAATATATTTAATGAATTACATATTTTCGTGATTAATCATATTTTAGTGATGAAATAAAATTAAGGTAAAATATTTAAATGATAGTTTAAATTACCTTTTTTATTGTAAAATAATATTTTATGAGTTAAAATATTATTTTTATGTCTAAGGGTTATTTCCATAAAAATTGGGAAAATATAGTTAAGTTAACTAAATTTGGAAAATCCTTGGGATGGGAATGTGTATTTATATTCTATTTGATCATCTTGATTATATGATTTCAAATGAATGAAGGTAAATTATTTTATTTGTTAAATGAAAATCTTGGAGAAATTAGAAATAAAGAAAATAAATTCAAATAGAAAATTAGAAAAGAGAAAATTGGAATAACGTTCAAAAAGGAAAAGAGTTAGTCATTTTTGGATTATTCTTTTTTTGTAAAGGATTTTTCTCTCAAAAGCCTCTTCTTGCCTAAATTTTAAATTTTTTATTGGGAATGAATTTTTGAACAAAACTGGATGGGATTTGAAGCAACGAGATAGGAAATGGAAAGGGAAGGTGATTTCTTTCGTATGTATTCATTTGGTGTGTTCGAGGCATTCTTCGTTGTAAATTTTGTCATAATTTAAATTAAAATTTGGTTAAATTCTTCTCCCTTGCTCATTGTCTTTTGAATTTGTTTGTATGAAATGAATTAAGTGAGTGTAGAATCCTCCCATCTCTTTTTGTTTCGTAAATAGAATTGTAGAAGTAGGTTTTTTATTTAAAATTTAATAATTTAAAAATATAGGGTTACCATACATAATTTTCGAGAAATGGGTAAAATGCGTGAATTTTATGTGAAAAGTTTTTTGTTGGGCATATTTAAAGGAAAAGGGTATTCTTAGATTTTTTTAATTTTGAAAAATAAATTATGAAGAAAATTTTAATGGTGGATTTGGGAAAAACCTGGCTTTTACCTTGTAAAAATATTGATAAAATTTGGAAGTTTTGCATGAAAATGAATGAATTTTGATGTTTTAAAAATATGGAACCTCATGAAATGTAAAATTATGCATTGTAGGAAAATGTCATTGATTTCTGTGCCACACTCGTTGGAGGGTGTGATGATTATTTGTAAATATTTTAAAAAGATGGTACTTCATAAAAGGAAATAGTATGCATTATGATAAAGTGTTGTTGATTTTGCAAAGATGGTATTTTGCATTGGTTTCATACCACCCTCGTTGGTGAGTGTGAAGAGCCAACTAGGATCAAGGTACTAGAGAGGGTTATGGGAGTGGCTCCAAACATGTCCCAAACCCAAAGTGGCAAGTAGGTTGATCACAAGTGGGGATTCATTTAATAAAGAAATAAATAATGAAATATGGGTAGTTAAATTAATCAAGATAATGGATACCCCTTTCATGCCTTGAGTGATTGTAAAGACTAAGGATGATTTGGAAGGCATGCCATCTTGGGGAGCTTGGATTTTGCAAGGTCAAGTATCATCATCAGTATGAGAGGAGTACTAGATTCTATGAGTGCCAACCTTTGAGCACCATGATGACACTCCCTATCTCTCTAGAATCTTAGCCTAGTGTCTTGTGTGTTTGTGATCCACCATTGGTAAGTTGGTGCAATGATAATCCTTATGATACCCTTCCAATGAGTTATATTGTATTATGCCCTTAGTGAGTTTACCCAAGGATGGATTCTTGTATGGAATTGGTGAGTTCACCCAATGCATATTTGTTATGTGGCATTGGTGAGTTTTCCCAATGAGATTTATGTTATACCATGTGATGATATGTATTGGACCCATCTTGTGATTTAGGTGATTATTGTTCTATGATGTACATGTAGAGCGTATACTTCATGTATGGTGTGTGTAAGCCTTCTCCCCATGTGTTTCACATGATTTTTATGTTTGTGGCCCATGTGACTCTCTCCTAGCATAGTGGGAATGGATCCTTTTGATTCCATGAGGTCAGGTGGCATGGTAACCACCATGAGGACCTAAGGTTCGTGGATTGAGGAACAAAATGACATCATGTATGATTTCAAGTTTAATTCATGTTGATAGATGTATTTCATTCATTTGTGTTATAATATATTAATTTGGAACCTCTATTTTCAGATGATTTTTAAATCATAAATGAAAAGAACATTTGGTTCATTTATGTGTCTCAATGTTGGTGTCAGGGATGAAATCTTATCATTTATTCTTTTGATGATGTTTAACAGTTAATTCAAACATTGGAACATATATTTTGGTGTTTAAAATGAACGTAGCCTTGCAAATTCATAGTAGGGGTGATCTGTTGTAAGTAGGGGTGGCTTGGTGGAAGTAGGGGTGACCTAGTAGAAGTAGGTGTGGCCTAGTTTGTTAGGCTTTAAAACCCAAAAACTCATAGTTTTATCTAAGTGTGTTAGGGAAACCTTGTTCTATGTTAGGGCAGCCTCACACCCATACATTTTACAAAATGTAAAATATCTTAACCAAGGATAGTTAAGGGTTTTCTAAGCCTTCTCCCCTTTTCAAATAATTCTTATGCCTTTTTTTTCCCATGGTGATTATTTTCATCGACTAGGTCTTCAAAAACCTAGTCAAGTTTTCTCTCTTTTTGGTCTTATTAGTTCCTCTCAGTTTTGGGACCTCAAATGGGTAAACTATGTAAATAGAAGTTGTTCCTCATGATCCTAAGGATCTAGTGATGTTGTTTTCTAATTCTTATTTTTCCTAATTGAGGACTTCTATCATCTTTTGCATCATTTTTTGTGCAACCTATCGATATGACTTAGTTACCAAATCTAGAAGTCATGGGGTGTTGTGGAGTAGTTTCTTCCCTTGGGTGATGTCACTTTGCAATGAGATGTCTTAGCAATCGTGAAGTTGCCCAGAAGTTCCTTTTTGTCATTCCAATTTGTGGTGTGTTGTTTCTCTCTATTGAGAAACCTCTTGTGAAGGTTTTCTTTTGTGTTTATATTTTTTATTATTCTATTTGTGTGCACATTATAGTGCAAGTGCAACATGTTCTTGTTGAATTATCAATGTTGATGTTGTTTAAAAATATTGTTCCATCAAGTTTTGTTTTGATCTTTTCATCTTGGGGCATTATATTTGGTATCAGATCCCATGTTGCAACACTGGGATCTTTGGTTCATGTTCTTTCCCATGTGATTGTTGGTGCTTGGTGTGTGATTTCTCAAGTGTGTTTTCTGGTGAGTCACTGTTCACTTCTTGCATGGGTTCCTTGAGTGGAATTTTCAGGGTTCAGTCTGAACTAGCCTATGTAGTGTAGTTGAGGAGGAAGACTGCCTCCTAGATTCTAACACATGTGATGGGGATGGGAAAATACTCCTAGTTGAGTCTCTTGAATTGGGAATGGTCATTCTCTAGTCCGTTGCTTGTTGTGTGAGAGCTTATGTTGGGTCTTTTCATGTGTGAGTATGTTGTTAGTAGCTAGTGTTGTTGCTATTTTCACCCTAGTGTGATATGTTTGAGAAATTATTGCTTGCAAGGGTTACTTATGATGGAGCTTAAAAATTTTGCTCCTTGTTTGTCACTCATGTCATGCCTTATGTCTTTGGTCCTTCATGGTGTTGGAAAATTTTTAAGGGTTGGGGTTTTAGCTTTGCCTACATGTAAAACCCTTGTGTTATTTTACACCTTGGTCGGGATCTATCTCACTATTACTTTTGGAGGGATTTTAAAACATCTTATGTCCTATCGGTTCGTCTAGGCCTGGTCCCTTTAGTCTTAATATTTTATCTCCTCCGCGGGTTTTATTTTCCTAAGTCCTGGTTGGCCTTGTGTTTCATGGTTTTAAAACAACTTATGTCGTTGTTTTCCATCCACCTAGTGATTTCCCCTTTTCCTTTAATGAATGTTTTATTTTGCAGAGGGATGAAATTCGCACTACCGTTGATCATTTTCCTTCAGATATCAACAGTTTCCCACCATCCCATGATCGAGAATTGTAGGATTGCGATATCGTGAGCAGGCGCCACATGTCCTATCTAGGGGATCAAACTTGCACCACCGCTGATCAATTACCATTTGATCTAAATCGTTCCCTGCCATCTCGCGATGGTGCTTTGGTTGATTGCGAAATCACAGATGGGTGCCACGTGGATTTCCTTGGTGAGGACAATGGAGATAAGTTTGTATGTCATTGATCAATTATTTTCAGAGATCAACGGTTACCCACCATCCCATGATTAAAAATTGCAAGATCACGATATCACGGGCGGACGCCACATGTCTCATCTGATAAAGAGAAAGAAAATGAAATGCTTTCCAGCCTTAATACATTAAAAGGAGGGTTGCTAAAATTTCTCTTAAGATGCACATGCTTCAAATCGACGGATATGTTATAATCTTGATGGAAAAGTTGCTCGAGGGTTAACGTTAAGGCTGGTGACTGCATTGAAGGAACGAGATCACCGATGTTCAAGATCAACGGTTGCCCGCCATCGAGCGATCAGAAGTTGTACTATTGTGATATCGTGGGGCGACCACCACGTGGACTTCCTTCATAGCGTATGGTATGGTGGGCCCCTTATTGCCATGTTGGTGATTATGTCAGCCTGTTTTTAAGGTGACCATCGATGATTTGATCAAACTAAAGGATCGACGACTCGAATTTAAATTTCCATCAAATATGGTTGGAGTCATTCGTACAACGTGCAATTGAGCTTTAATGGTAGATGAGACACTTGCTGGCATGATTTGATTGAAACGAAATCAATTTTCTTGCTTTGTTTGTATCACAAAGCATTCAACTATTTTGCGGAGAAATTTCAGAGCCGGAGGTGGAATTGCGTGTTTCTGCAACCAAAATTTGGGATTTCTGTGAACAAAATTGTGAGTTAATTCGAGGGTCTCCCAGTCAGAATCCTATCCTCAGGCCTTCTTTAGAGGAAATTGATGAGGAAACAGAGTGCTCTGTTGATCCTACAAAGAAGCAGCTCTTGCAAAAAATTGATGAATTGCAGGCATCATTAAAGGTAAATGAGGAGGGATCTCTTTTAAAGCAAAAGGAGATTGTTACTACTATTTTGAGGCATTTAAATGAAAGGGTTGATAGTAAATTACTATCTATACATTCTTTATATTCTTTTCTATTAGATGCAATAAAGAATATTAATAGGGATCAAGAGGTAGTGATACCAATAATTTAAAATTGGATCCCTAGGGCCAGTGATCTAGATATCATGTATAAGGCCTCAAGGTTTGATATAAATAATAGGCCCCAATCATTAAAGCCTACTCATGTGTTAGTAAAATCATTGCAAGGTTTTTAGACCTTACCAAATGACTTGAGTAGGAAAAATAGGGAGTTGGTGAGGAATTTCAATGATTGGGGTAACACATTGTTACTTGATATAATTGATGAGCAGGGGAAAATCAGGTCACTCCAACAATGGCGGGATCAAGCAAGTGAGGTCATTAATGATCAAATTAATTTAATTTGTGATGACTCAGAATATGATTTTTTGGTGACCTGTATGGATAAAATCATTAGTACTAGCTCATTTTTGGAATATTTTGAAAGGGATGCAAATCAGGTAGCAGTAAAATACACACCTTATAATGCCAAGGTGGATGAGGTAATTAATTTTGACTGGTCGACTGATGAAGAATACCAGAAATGGGTAACTAAATATTTGACTAAGGAAGAGTAAGAAGAGTGGACTATTAATAGGTGGCAAATCAGATGTTGTGGTTGCAACGGTTCCAGTTTTGTGTTGATGGCATTCTCGGTGCAGGTTTCTTGTGGTTTTTGTTGCATCAATGTTCATCAGCTGATATGATGAACAAGAATATTCTCCAAGGTGGTGGTTGTTGTAACAATTTTTGGAATATCACCAAGTGCTCCAATTGGCTGGTCACATGTGTACTTTCTGGCCCGATGCTTGTTTGATCCTTCATTTTCTATAAGAAGGATTTCAAGGCCAGAAGTACGGGTTAGCAAGTTAGATAATTTTTATCGAGTCTAGGTGAATTTGCATAGCAAATTGTAAATTCTGATGGTTTTAGAGAAATGCAATTTAGGTTTTGACTCATTTTGTAACAGGTTTTGAGTTCATGGGGATTTAATGTTGTATGACAATATTAGCATTTGAGTTGAAATGATAAATTCAAGCTCATGTCTCTCCATTGTACATGCATATCTGAACTTTGAATGAAATAACTAAGGGTTGTTTTATCCATCTCACTGTTGTGGTGTGTATAATTTTATTTTAGCTTTAATTCAAAGAATTAATTAAAATGCTTGAATGGGATTATAGGCGGATATGTTCTGTATAGGGATTTGATAAGTAGTATTGGGTTAGAATGCATACTGATGAAATTGTAATGCAATATTGTCAGGGATCTTATATGTCATGTATTAAATATGTCGTAAACCTCTAGATGCTTATGAATTTGACTCCTGCAATGGATGTATGGCATTGATCTAAGTTGCACTTATTCGTGTAGTTTAGTATTTCTTTGTCTTTTCCTAGAGCTTGCTACAAATGTCAAATCAATGACTATCTTATACAATGGATTGTGTTTAGTTATCTCAAGCTCTAGATAGTTGATATTGTCTATGAACAAGCCAATTCTAGTTGACAATATCCTATCGTGTTGAGCTATTAAGTGAGATGATCTGCTATTGTTAATGTCATTTATAATAATGGTACAGAGGTTGTAAACACATTAAGGGATCACCCTCCTGGGTCTTGCAAAGCCTGAAGTGTAGGAGGCCTTTTAAAGTCCTCGTCAGTTGGTCCAGGTCCTTCGAGCTACCTTTGATTGGAATTGGCAATCCCATAGGTAGATTAGAAGACAAACCTGGTTACATTGTAAAAAAGAACCAACAAAATGGTGACTCTACTAGGGATCTAATTTTAAATATTTCTTATCAGTGTGTCGGTTGTCCATTTTGCATAGAGTTTTTCATAATATTTTTGTGATTTGAAGGCTGAGCCTAAAATTTTGTGTTAGGTTTGTCCACTTCTTCTATTTTCATAAGAGTTAAAAGTTATGTTGTAAAGCACTTTTGTGTGTTGTCAATACGAGGTTCCAAAGGTTTTTATATTCTACCACGTGTCTTTAGGTATTTGGTATTCCCAAGATAATTGGGTGGTGACTCTAAAGTCTCTGCACCAGTGTGCATTTTATTTTGAAAGGTTTATTATAAGTGGAAAGAATGTTTGGTCTAGTACGAAGAATGAAGAACACTAGGTCATTCATGAAGAATCATCCAGAACAGAAATTGGAAGGTGAACTTCCCAAAGTGAAGAAGAAGGACTGGATAAAGAAAAGACCAGAATCTAGTAATGTTTCTCCCGCATCACAGGACTCTGTACACCAAGGTACAAGTAAGCTTTTACACCCTATTCTTGAGAATCTTGAAGATGTGTCTAGAAATTTTGAGTCAGACAGTGGTGGATTTTTGGATTCATTATTTGCTACACCAATTCAAGAAGATGTGACATGTCAAAATAAAGGGTTGTTAGTATTAAATATGCTAAAAAGAGAAGAGGCAGGAGTAGAAGTCGAAGCCATCATAGAGAATGCACCAGTGATGTGACTCCTCCTCCTGCTGAAAATGATGTAAACCCTTTATTGTCTGAACATGTGCTGGAAGAGGTCAATCTAATAGACCTAGATGATACGTCAGGTTCTAAGGTGACTTTTCCTGACCCTGATGATGTTTTTGGAGATATTAATTCTTTGAGGTGGGAAATTCAAAAGCAAGTTGAGCTCGGGAAGAAGAGAGAAAAAGAAAGAGAAGAAGAGTTGAGGAATGTTGTGATTGAAAGGGATAGGTTGATGAGACAGTTGGCAACAATGAAGCTCCTAAACCAAGATGAACCTAAACCAAGTGTTGAGGGTCCGGTTGTACAAAAAGTTGCTAATAAGGAAGCAAAACCTGGAGCTCCCAGCGAGGATAAGGGAAAATCCAAACTTGCTGACCCAAAGCCTTCAAATCATGATAAGTCTCAACCAAGTAATACCAACCCTAAGCTTGTCGTGGATAAGGGAAATCAAAAGGTTGAGGGGATTAAAATAAAAGAGAAGGTGACTCCCCATTCCACTCAACAAGATCTCCAGCTACATGTGTCATTTCAAACATAATCTTCCTTAGAAAAGGCTAGGAAGGAGAGTGAGTCTCTGGTAGAAGAGTTGGAGAGAACAGAGATTGAGGCTGCAAATGAAGAAATGAAGAGGAAAAAAAGTTTCCTAAAGATGTCAAACATTGATGAGGCTACACAAGCTGCAACCTCATCAAGTCACCAAGATGTTTTAAAGGAAGGTCCTAAAACTAATCCAGACCCCACCATAAATAGTTCTAGCTTGAAGACTCATGCAAATAGGTCTATAAATCCAAACCATGATGGTTCTAGAGTACAAGATTTAGGGTCTGGTGTTGATCCTCAGATGAATGAAGGATTATTTCAATGATGACCTATACAGTTGGAAAGGTATAGGCCATTATTCTTTGACGGTATCCCTGGTTATCCAAATCCCATCCCTGCTGACTTGAGAGAAAAGATGAATAAGTTTGATGGTAATAATGTTGTAACAACAGAGGAACACTTGAAATCTTTTATGGATATGCTAAATGATTATGAGGTAGAACATGAAGATGTTGTAATGAAATTGTTTGTACAATCTCTGGTAGAAGATGCAAGGGATTGGTATAGAGGTCTA
>VDFB02336165.1:0-42531 GCA_007258455.2 Sequoia sempervirens
TCCAAAATAACCTCAGAGAAATTCATCAACCAACACAATCAATGTAACTGGCACACTTGTCGAGAAGAAGAAAATATCTTCAACAACTTCTCGACAATCTTGCCTTTCAAAAATTTCATGCATTATTTATTTAAAATTTTAATTTTCAAATACAAAATTTATTGAACAATTAAAAATGCCATTTCCCAATAATATTAATTTCAAATTTTATTTAAATTTATTCACACACATTTAAAACAATTTAATTTAATCAATTAATTTATTTAATTAAATGAATTTAATCTTTTAGGATCAAATTATTTAACCAAAAAAATTAATTAATTAATTAAATAAAATGTAAAACCTTATTTTAACATTTAAAAATTAATTTAAATAACAGTAAATTAAGAAATAATAACTATCATTAAAACTAACAAAATTTTCCTTTTCAAGCAAATAATCCAAACGGGAAAAGACAAGACAATCTAGACTCAAACTAAAACTAACAATGTACTGTGACCGTGTTAAAGACTAGACTAGGATAAACCATGCTACTACCTCCCAATCAACATTTCCGCTGAGTCTTGACATGCTCAGACCTGAGTAACCAGGTGGAGTCGGTGTCATGTACCTGCAATCCTGCAATCAAACAAATAACATGCATATATATATAATCCATTGTACAGGCACACCGTGCGGAGAAAATCACGGACATCACAGGGCACTCACAAGCGAGTGATGCGATTCTGTTCTCCACAACAATATACATCACATCAGACTAACAAATTAAACAACAATTAGTCCATCATAAACATATATATAGTAGTAATCAACTGAAGGAAAACATGTACGCTATATCAAAGCATATCAGAAATCAGTAATCACCATACATTGTATCATTATATCACAAAGTGAATCCACTGTCGCTCAAAATTAGCGATCAAAATATCCAAACAAAGTACCAAAGTCTAACAGTGTGAAAACATGTAACCATAAAACATAAGCATAAATGGAGGGGTACTACATCCTCCCCCACTAGGATTAGGCTTGCTCCCAAAAGCTTGTGAACAGATAGGGATAAAGTTCCCTCATGCGTGTCGCATCCTCCCAAGTAGCAGAAGCCTCATGGCTAGGATCCCATTGGACCCTCACCTGATCAACGTCTCGACTCCTAAGACCAAGCGTCCGATGCTATAGAATGGCCATGGGCTCCAAAGCCAGCTGCCTGTCCTCTACCTGTAATGCATTCCAATCAAGTACATGAGAAATGTTGGGATGATATGGTCTAAGAACTGATACATGAAAAACATCATGAATACGTGACAAACTAGGTGGTAAGGCGAGTCGATACGCCATAGGACCAATTCTCTCTAAGATCTCAAATGGCCCAAAGAAATGAGGTGCAAGCTTAGAGCCTTTTCCATAACGGATTGGACTCTTTCACGGTCGCACTCGAAGAAACACTCTATCACCAATAGCAAACTGTCGGTCTATTCTATGCGCATCGGCATACTTCTTTTGCCTATCTTGTGCTACTATCGAATGTTCTCTAATACGATCAACCTGTTGCTCCATGTCTTGAAGCATCTCAAGTCCAATTAATACTCTATCCTCAAGTCGATCCCAACTTAGTGGAGTTTGACAAGGACGACCGTATAATGCCTGAAATGGTGGCATACCTATGGAACTCTGATATCCGTTATTATAAGAAAATTCTACTAAGTACAGATAATCGGACCAACGTGATTGTTGGTCCATTACGTACATTCTAAGCATATCCTCTAATATTTGGCTAACTCTCTCCGTTTGTCCATCGGTTTGAGGATGATATGCTGAACTAAAGTTCAACTGTGTACCTAGAGCATGTTGTAATGAAGTCCATAGGGCTGAAGTGAATACGGGATCTCTATCAGAGATAATCCTACGAGGAATCCCATGCAATCTAACTATGTCCTCCATGAATATCCTAGCTACGGATGAAGCATTGTATGATGATCGTACAAGTGAAAAGTGAGCTACCTTAGTCAATCGGTCAACAGTTACCATAATGGCATCATGTCAACGTGATGACATAGGTAGTCCTACAATAAAGTCAATAGATATAATATCCCATTTCCATTCAGGAATGAGATGTGGCTGCAATAACCCAACGGGATGTTGATGCTCAGCTTTGACTCGCTGGCATTCAAGACATCTCGATACATAATCAGCAATACCACGTTTCATACCAGGCCAAAAATACAATTGTCAAAGATCAGCATGCATTTTCTTAACACCTGGATGAGCTGAGTATGGAGCTCGATGTGCTTCAGTCATGATTAATGTACGAAGACCCTCAAAATGTGGTACATAAATACGACCTAGATGTCGTAACATACCATCTGGTTCTAGGATATACACTACAAATCAACCTTGTAAAGGTCTACTAGATTCAATCTCCGACCTTACTTTCTGATACAATCTATCAGTAGAAAGTGCTGCTAATATTTGACCTCTCAAATCTACTTCAAGAGTAGTAGCAGAGATCTCATGTCGACGACGACTAAGAGTGTGAGCCACAACGTTCTCTTTTCCATGAACATATTTCACTTCAAAATTGTACTCACACAAGAACTCCATCCACTGTCTCTACCTAGCATTTAAGTTAGGTTGCGTAAAAATGTATTGTAGACTATGGTGGTCAATATGAAGTTCAAAATGGTGACCTAATAAGAAATTCCTCCACCGAACTAATGCATGCACCACTATAGCAAGTTCTAAATCATGAGTGGGATAGTTTAATTCATGATCTTTGAGTTTGCGAGACTCATAAGCAATCACACGCCCACCTTGCATCAGAACTGCTCCCAAACCCTCTAAGGATGCATCCGTGCAAACTACAAAATCCTTAGTAGGATAAGGAACAATCAGTATAGGTGCATTAGTCAACTTTTCTTTAAGTGTCTGAAAAGCCAACTGACACTGCTCTGTCCAAACAAACTTCTTCCCTTTTCTCTGAAGAGAAGTAATAGGATGTTTGATTCTAGAAAATCCCTCAACAAACCACCTATAGTAACCAGCTAGACCCATAAAACTACAAACTTCACCCACATTAGTAGGCGTGGGCCAATCTAGAATAGCTTGAATCTTTGAAGGATCTATAGTAATACCTTTTCCAGATATCACATGTCCAAGATATTTTATCTCAGTTTGAAAGAAATCACACTTCTTTAGGTTCGCATACAATTGATTTTCCCTTAAACATTGCAATACCTATCTCAAGTGTTCTTCATGTTCCTTCATATTTCTTGAATAAATCAAAATATCATCGAGAAATAAAAGGACAAAGCGATCTAGGTATGTACGAAAAACACCATTCATTAAACTCATAAATACTGATGGTGCGTTCGTTAACCCGAACGGTACTACTGTGAATTTGTAGGGCCCATAACGAGTTCGAAATGCAGTTTTATGAATATCAGCTTCACCAATACGCAATTGATGATAACCAGATTTCAAATCAATTTTAGAGAACACATTAGCTCCCTTGATCTGATCAAAAAGATCAGCAATTCTAGGCAAAGGATAACGATTTTTAATCGTAACCTTGTTCAATTGACGATAGTCAATGCACAGCCTAAGTGATCCATCCTTCTTCTTTACGAAGATGACAGGTGCTCCCCAAGGGGAAACACTAGGATGAATGAAACCCTTTTCTAATAGTTCCTCTAACTGAATACGAAGTTCCTCTAACTCCTGAGTCGTCATTCTATATGGAGCTCTAGTTATAGGCTCAGCTCCAGGAACTAAGTCAACTCTAAAGTAAATATCCCTCTTCGGAGGCATTCTAGGTATATCATCAGGAAACACGTCAGAGAATTCCCTAAGAATAGGATGATCATCAAGAGATACCTCTCAACTCTCACCTTCTTCCAAATCACTAACTGTTGTTGCAAATAGTTGACAACCCTGACGAAGACATCTCTTTAATTGCATAGTAGATATAATCTGCAAGGAGATAGGTCTTTGAATACCTAAAATTTCCACTTTCGCACCTAAATCATTAATGCAACTAACTGTCTTAAGTCGACAGTCAATCACAACATGATAAGATGCTAACCAATCCATACCTAAAACTATGTCATACGATCCTAAAGATGTAACATATAAATCTACTAAGGTAGTTAACGTACCAATTTTAAGTTCACAATTATGTACTAAGTTCTCTACCGCTACTTTCACCCCAGAGGAAAATTCAACCTGCCACTTACCACCTTGCTTTACCGCCACAAGACCACAACGATCAACGATTGTCAGTGAAATAAAGGAGTCGGTAGCTCCGGAATAAAAAAAGAATGGAAACACTAACACCATGTAACTTACCTTAAGTCTCGACCACTGTGTTTTGGTGATTGGCTTGGTGGTCATTAACCACAACATAAACTGTATGTGCTCATCCTGCATCACCCACTGTAGGCTCTGAAACTATAGGTTGAGGCCCAAAACTAGTAGAGCCTCTCATCAGACACTGCCTAGCAATGTGTCCTTGCTGTCCACACGAGTAACAACTTGTGCCTCTACCGAATCCTCTGCCATCTGAAGGTGCATTGGATTGTTGGAAACTACCACTACTGACAGTAGACTGAGCACTCTACGTAGGCTGATCCTGCCTATTGCGCTTGTTGTGCCACCAGTTGCGGTTCTTTCCTGTTTGTGGACTATTACCTTCTTGTGGTTGTGGATTATTATTCTTTTGAGGTGTATGTTGTTGTTGTTGTTGCCCACCCTTTGAGGGTGTCTATTGGTTCTTAGAGGAACCCCTTATCTGTGCTTATCCACCCCATGGACAAAAACCTGCTTTAGGAGCACTGCCAATCTGTACTCTTGTGTGACCACCTAATGCCATAACAAGATTCTCTTCCACTATTTGAGCCTTCTCCACCACAACTTCCATAGTCTTTGGCTCAAAGACTCTGACTCCACCACTAATGCGGGCATTCAAACCCCTGATGAAGTGTTGTACTAGCATAGGCTCATCATCGCCAATACCAGCATACTACTTGAGTTCATAGAATCTACGTTCATATTGCTCTACAGATAGAGCCAACTGACGTAGATCATGGAACTCATCAGCTCGTCACTGCCTCTAGTGTTCTGATAAGAACCGTGCTCTAAACCTCTCTAGGAACATCTCCCAAGACACTGACCTAATATCTAAGTGGAGCTTCTGCTCCTCCAGGTGCCACCAAGTAGAGGCGAATCCTCTCAGATGCATGATAGCACATCTCGCACAAGTATTGCTACTGTAAGGGTGCATGGCGAAGCATCTACCCAAATCCAGTAGGTAGGT
Organism: Sequoia sempervirens; assembly: GCA_007258455.2. Lineage (NCBI taxonomy): Eukaryota > Viridiplantae > Streptophyta > Pinopsida > Cupressales > Cupressaceae > Sequoia > Sequoia sempervirens. Next base: position 5,309 of record VDFB02336165.1, read on the forward strand.
CTCTGCCTCTAAGCCACCTCCTGTACCATCAAAGGTAGGAGGGCATGCCCTCAGTAAATCCCTCATGTGTCCTGCAATAATAGCATCCTGATGCACTGTATCATCTACTCTCCTTGGAGATCTATCTCTCTCTCTTACAAACTCCTGCTCAACTTCCTGTCTAGGTCCAAGTTGAGCTAGGACCTCCTCTAATAAAGGACGTATCTGTGAACCCTCTATTCCTTACTATTCAAGATTTTTTCCCTCATTCCTCTGATCCAACTGTTCTGCCTGATCACTGTGATGAGGGCTCAGAGGGGGAGTGACCTGAGGGATTGGCCCTCGGCCTCCACCTTGACCTCTTCCACAACCTCTTCCACCTCACCTAGGCATGTTCCTACACATAACAATAACAAGTCTTAGATACTAATCAACAAAGGCTAATAGATAGCGACACTACGTACTAGGTTGACCTAATGGGCTCGTGATTACCCAAAGCATCCAGTGTTTGTAACCTTGGCTCTGATACCAATCTGTAATGTCTCGTCATAATAACCTAAGGAATGTTGCAATTGTGTATAAAAGTGAAATAATTTTTTTTTAAATATTAAGGTTAACTTAATTAGTTGCATACATTCATTAAGTTACGCAATGTTACACTACTTGAGTTTCCATAGACGACTTTAGTATTTTGCATTGCATAAATTTAATTAATCATAAACTTAAAAAATAAACATTGCATATCATTTGAAATTCCATTCAAAATAATATAAGGTACAAACATGTTTCTTACATTGCATTTGATAAGATATTACTATACTCATTCATCTGATGAGGTAGATCAATAATAATTACAATTACAATTTACAAATGTTCACCTCATAAATAATTGAGGGATGTTTTCAAATACACGATTTACAATTTGCAATAAAGAAGTATACATATGTATCCAAGTATGAGCTCTCCATCCATGAAGCTCTCAATGCCATGATCAAAACTGGGGACCCAATGGAGTAAGGTGCACGTTCCACCCAACCATGTGGTACCCGTAGGTCCACCCCCATGCTAGGAGATAGTAAGATGGTTACCTAGACATTATCTACTAACCCTAGACACAAGTGCATAACTAACTGATGGTTACATTGCTTCCAGTTTTAAGACAATCGAATGTGCTAAGAACATAAGGTTAACTATTATTTTAGGTGGAGTGTCATCACAATGTTGCAAAGGTTACCCTGGTGTTTCTTCCTAGGTTCTGGCCCCCAACTTGGGTTACCCTCGTAACCTCTTACAAAACACGGCCCTATTTGCAAACTATTGCGGAATCGAATATCTTTTAAGGTAACAAGATATTGATTTGCCATTCCAGGCCTTCTCATCTTATACTCAAGACTATACTAGCTCAAGAGCCCATAAGTGAGGCATAATCATCTTATTAAAGATTTTTAATTCTAACTACTGTGTCATTTAGTTATCACTGACTTACTAACTCTTTGTAAGTTACCCTGACACCACTTTGTGTGTTGGCCCTTACACAGAGCCACTCCCCTAAACATAACAAGGAATCTAAGTTTTCTTGACTAAGGTAGACAAGGTGCACAAATTTCAATCACATAATAACAAATGACACACAATGGTCATTAAAACTTTCATTCATAAACCAGGTAGCAATACACCATATTCTAACATGTGCACAACCCAACTCAACTTAAGAAATACATTTGAACAATAACATCACCCTTTCTATACAAATCGTTCTGGAAGAATTATACATCTAAGACTTTCCCAATTTTCCCAATAAGAAACACGATTAAAAGAAAATTGAAAAATAAACGTCTACTATTGGGATTTACTAAATCCAGACAAACATTATTAAGAAGTACAAAATTAACCATCTAAAGTATAACTCGTCCTCCATTCAAAATGAAAATTAAATCTAACAGTTAACTCCAGTTTTTGCATTCATGCCATATAATAACACATTCAATTTCTTTTCTCATTATATTTCATTATGAAATATATACACATAATTTTCTTATATTAAAATATAAATCTTTCACATATTTAAATATACTGACAATAAAAATATTTTGTCTATAAATCAAATTACATTTAATAAAATTTATCAATTAATAATATATATTTATATATAATATATTATAATAAATTATAATATATATAAAATATTATAAATATTTTATATATAAAATAATTATTAAAATAGGGGCGCCGGTCCTAGCTCAGTTGGTTAAGGTGTTCCCTGTAGCAAGGCGCCCACCATGGGTTCAACTCTCCGGCGCTCCCGTGGTACCGGTTGGTGTGTCCCGCCAGCACTGCCGGTCACAGTAAAAAGTTTACCGGTGGTGGGGGGTTATATGGGGGGCCGTGCTGCACCTGATTCCCCTCGTTAAAAAAAAAAAAATTTATTAAAATATATTATATAAAACTAAATTAAAAGAAATAACAATGAAAATTTAATTCATACGAATTAAAACAATTCGCAGCGTTAGCTGCTACTGCGGCCATGGTTAGGGCTTCCCCACAGCCCTCCCCATAGGGCCGCGGCAGTGGAAGGCAGCGCCAAGCACTGCCTGTAGAGGCAGCACTGGGCACTGCCCTCCACTCCGCCTCCCTGTTGGGAGTCGGCTGTGGAGGCCAGAATCCCCCGCGACACCCAAAAAAAAACATTATTCTGTGATTTTTTTAAAAATCGTGACTCACAAATAAATAACCAATTTCTGCATTATTTTTTTTAAAAACTCGTCCGCCTGTTGATTTTAACAGGGTATAAAAAATTTCTAGATAATAATGCATACAAATATATATATATATATATATATTTTAATAAATAGATTTATCATAACATGTAGTTGTTTTCACATAGATTTTGTACAGGTAATTGAGAAAAATAACATTCTGCACAAATTTTCCAGAAATTTAAAATTCAACAACAGAGAATTTCTTTTCTCTCACAACTAATTTTTTTAAAAATATTTCCTATAGGAAACATATAACAAAATTTGACAGGAAACTTCTTTTAAAATTCTTCAAAGATCTTTCCTACTTCTTTGAGAATCTTCTATTGTTTGAACAAATTTTTTACAAAATTCCCGAGAAGAATACAGGAAACACAAAACTATTATTTTCTCAAACATTCTTTTTCATAAGGAAACAAATTAAAACAAAGGAAAATACCTATAACTTGAAAACTATTTGTAGAAGAGAGCTTCTATAGCCTATAGAAAGCAATCCTCCAAGCTTCTCCAAAATACCAAATCCAAAAGAATCTAGAACCATCCACAAAGAACTTCCAACCAAAGGGATCTTCCACAAAAATACAACATACAGAGGAAATCACAATTTCTCTTAAATTTTTTATTTTTTTTTAACAGCAAGCTAATCTTTCATTTCCTGTGAAGAAAATTGATAACCCTTATGTATTTCCCCAGATCCAAAATAACCTCTGAGAAATTCCTCAACCAACACAATCAATGTAATTGGCACACTTGTCGAGAAGAAGAAAATATCTTCAACAACTTCTCGGCAATCTTGCCTTTCAAAATTTTCATGCATTTATTTATTTAAAATTTTAATTTTCAAATACAAAATTTATTTAACAATTAAAAATGCCATTTCCCGATAATATTAATTTCAAATCTTATTTAAATTTATTCACACACATTTAAAACAATTTAATTTAATCAATTAATTTATTTAATTAAATGAATTTAATCTTTTAGGATCAAATTATTTAACCAAACAAACTAATTAATTAATTAAATAAAATGTAAAACCTTATTTTAACATTTAAAAATTAATTTAAATAATAGTAAATTAAGAAATAATAACTATCATTAAAATTAACAAAAATTTTCCTTTCCAAGCAAATAATCCAAACGGGAAAAGACAAGACAATCTAGACTCAAACTAAAACTGACAATGTACTGTGACCGGGTTAAAGACTAGACTAGGATAAACCATGCTACTACCTCCCAATCAACATTTCCGTTGAGTCTTGACACGCTCAGACCTGAGTAACCAGGTGGAGTCGGTGTCATGTACTTGCAATCCTGCAATCAAACAAATAACATGCATATATATATAATCCATTGTACAGGCACACCGTGCGGAGAAAATCACAGACATCACAAGGCACTCACAAGCGAGTGATGCAATTCCGTTCTCCACATGAATACACGTCACATCAGACTTACAAATTAAACAACAATTAGTCCATCATAAACATATATATAGCAGTAATCAACTGAAGAAAAACATCTACGCTATATCAAAGCATATCAAAAATCAGTAATCACCATACATTGTATCATTATATCACAAATTGAATCCACTGTCGCTCAAAATCAGGGATCAAAATATCCAAACAAAGTACCAAAGTCTAACAGTGTGAAAACATGTAACCAGAAAACATAAACATAAATGGAGTGGTACTACAATGATCCTATATGAAATTTCACTAAACACTACTCACTTATGGGTGATCCTACAATACTAGTTTACAATTTTTGGCCAAACTGGACACTAAACTAATTTTGCTAATTAAATCTTCACTTTTAGGCAACTATAGCAGCTAAACTATGAGGAATTTGAAGATGATGCAAACTAGTGATTTGTGACATTTTTCTATAGATTCTAAATATATTTTTTTCAAAAATTTTGGAATCAGATTACACTTCTTTTTCTATCTCCTTCAAAAACAAGTTTTTATTAGTAAACACCATTTTTAAGGAGTGATTATCACCGTATACAACATAACTTTTTTTCTATGAAGGATAAAATTCTATTTTTTTCAAATTTAGATTTGTAACTATGATATATAATCATTTGATTTTCTTTCATAGTTTTTTATTTAATATTTTTTCCTTAATCAAGTTTCAAAGTAAAACCAATTACAATTCAGACATTGGCGGACCGTACACAACATAACCTTTTTTCTATGTATCGAAATTCAAAAAAAAATTACTAGATCAAAGACATCAATACCCACCCTTAACATATTTTTTAGAATTTTATTTTAATAATATTCTATTTTTCCACATGTGCAGAACATAGAGCTTGATTTTTGGTAAAAAACTTATGTTCAATCAAACTAAAAAATAAAATACATAATAAAACCAAAATATATAAAAATTATATTTTATGGATAGCTCATTCTAAGGACTACCATCATCCAGTTGGGTATGTGAAGTCTCCTCCATTTGCATCCTCAATCTAAGCTTCAAAGGGAAAAATTCTATAGAAATTTGGTGCAAAAGGGGGAGAAGGGGGAAAAAGGGGGTTCACATGAACGCCCCTTGGATGTTTGATAAAACCAAGGTTCGAATGAACCCTAGTTCAAGCGAACCCCTTAGGTATTCAATTTTCCATTGTATTCGTTATAAAAAAAATGCAAAAAAAGTGGGTCCCATCATTTAATACGATTCACTCAAACCAAGGTCCATTTGAACACCCCAATTTGTGTGAACCCCTAAAAAGAAAAATAAAATAAAATCATAGGAGTGTTTTTAAAATTTGCTTCCTCACTATAATTGTAAACTATTTTGTGGGATCACCCTTATCAAGATGTTATGTTCATCTATAATCCATGCTATCTTGTAGGGATTTAGATGTTTCAAAATGTTCAAATTCAACTTGGACACCATCTCTTCTGAAACTAAATTATTGGTACTCCCACTATTAATGATATTTTTTCATACCTTTCCTCTAGATTTATACCTTGTCTTGAACAAATTCTTCCTTTATGGTGGTTCCTTAATCAATTATTCATACATCAAAGTTCTCATTTCTAATGACTCGCCTTTCTCTTTTTTTTCCAACTGAATTAGGGGATCCAATAGGTTTTTCATGCATATAAGTTTTTCTTCTAGTATTCTTAGTCTTACTGGTGATCTCATGATGACATTCAATTGATCTATGTCCTTTTCCTCCACACTTTAAATAAGTTCCTCTAAATGGTCTCTTCTCGGGTCTTCCTTCATCTCTCTAGTATCCATCATTTCGGTAGGAATAATGACCTCCTCTATCATTTTGGTAGATTTTTTTGTCCTCTCTTCCTTTGTGGTATAAATTATTGTCCTTCTCTTCACTCTAATAGTGTTTTACATCCTTGTTTTTCTCTACATATTGTATTATCTCTTCAGATTTTGATCCACTTCTCTTGAATCTTCCCCTTGCACTTCTCTATCTTTTTTCAAACTTCTTATTCATCTTTTCTTCTACCTTGAGTGCAAATTGGTATGCTTCTTCTATTGTTTTCATCTTCACCACACTCAATTCTTCTTGGATATTTTTTCTTATTCCATTGATGTACCAGGTACAACCTACTCCTTTCTTTCTTCACTTTTTCCAACTTTGATGATCATCTTGAAAAATTCTTTAGTATGCTCCTTCATAGACTTCTCCTTTTGCCTTAGATTCTACAATCTTTTCAATAATTCAAGCTCATAATCAACAGGTATAAATTGATTCTTCAACTTTGTCACCATCCCATCCCAATTTTTTATTTTCTCCTTTCCCCTCCCATTCTAACCAATTGAACTTCTTACCACCAAATATCAACATTTCCTTTCTACTTAGGGGTATGTGCAAGATCATGATGGTCCAAAAAGTGGCAATATGATGGGTATGTATAGGGTATGTAGCTGACGAGTTTCTTTTACCCAAAATTGATGAAATGAAAAGGGTTTTTTAAAGGAGATTCTCAACTTTCCACCAATATAAATTATTCTTTACTTTGAATTTAATAAATAATTATTATTCATTTTGTATTTGAATTATGACTAAAGTCTTGATTGATAGGCTGATTGAAAAACATCTATAGCTTTCAAACAGTGTCACATTTTTTGAATCTGAAACATGTGTCACATTCTATTCTTAAGGGACTATTTTTCCATAATGATCTTGCACATACCCTTAGTTTTTGCTAATGTCACTCTTTTCATATCATCAATTTCTTTGTACTCAAGGTATTCCTCCATATCATTAATCCAATCAAGCAATTCCTTAGGGTTTAAATTTTTTGTGTAATTATGAATTTTAATTCTAGGCCTCTTACCAATCTTAGAAATAGCTTTGAGCATCTTTACTTGATTTGAATCTTCTTCTTATAGGTTCTCTCCATTCAAATTATTTTGATGTATGATTTAATTTATATCATCACTCTCAACCTCATATCTAGGGTTTAGACCTCGCCTATCTTCTTCTATAGCATCCAATCAGACTCTCATTACCCTCATCATCTCCAAAATTTCATCCATTCATCCCACAAAATTTTATATAACAAGTGCTTGTCTTGGACGTATCTCTTCCCCTTTGATTTGATGCAATTGCCTCAATTCAGCTATCTAGCTACAAGGTCTCAACTACCTTAGAGTTTGTGCTCTATTGAAAACACTTTCAAACTACCTTAGGTTTGTGATCTAATCACCACAAGGAATTCCTTCTCTCCCAAAGGACTCATAAAATTTCTCTTATACCACTTGATGCAATCATGAATGCAGGGTCCAAAAAGGATTATCCAAGTATACATCCTAGAGTTCAACACAACATAAGTAACACAAGAAATGCTTAGAAAGCATGAATTATCATTGATTTAATTAATTTTAGTCTTACATGCATCATATGCCATATATGTGGAATGACTAGGGCTTGCAGGCTTGTAGGGTATTACAAGATATTACAACTAGCTTATAGCCTTTTTATGATCCACAACCTTAAAGGTTGAATCTTAATATCTAACTCCTAACTAATAAACTAATGACAATGTTCTAAATGGATTACAAAATAATCTTGAATATGAATCTCTAGCTCCAATTATGATCCATTTTGGCCTCAAGGCTTACAAAACCCACATTTGCAAGATCAAACATGTACGTCAACCTTCGAACATGAGAAGATAACCCATCAAAAGGTTGAAAAGAATTGCGAATCTCCAAGAAAGTTCCCTCAAACCTAAAACAAATTGTATGATGTCCCATTAAGCTCTGTATGTTCTAAAAATGGTATGTCCAACCAATCTAAGCCAGATATGCCCTGAATGCTCTATCCAAGAATTGACAAAGAAATTTTGAGAGTGATAACTTTCTACAAATGAATGAAAATCACCTAAAATTTGGATTTGAATATGGCTTCATGGGTATGTGTAGGATCATCATGGAAAAAGCAAGCCCTTACATGGCCAAAAATTTAGAAAAATAAAAGTTAGACAACTTGATGCAAAAATTTGAATAACTTATCTATATTATTTCAAAAATATGTAATAATATAATCTATATCAAATTGAATGTAGTTTCTAAACTACTAGGTTTATTTTAAAAAAAATGTATTTGGTGAAAATTTGAAATTTTAATGTAGTAGTACTTAAATTTTAGGGAAAAAATAAGTAGGTGTCTTTCTGACCATCCTAACCAGAATAAAATGATAATATTTTTTTATAATATTTTAGATATAAGTAGAGGACTCATGTCCAGATGTGAAACATATTTTTTTGTAATTTTTTTCCAAGTAAATAATTAATTATGAATCTTTTATTACAACTTTTAAAAAATATAAAAAATCATATGTCTAACCACCTTAACTTGGTCAAAACTTCATGAAATTCAATTTTTTTCTTTTTTTAATCCTATAGTATATGAAGCATAGAATGTGACACATGTTTGATTCAAAAAATGTGGCCTGTTTGAAAGCTATAGATGTTTTCAATCAACTTATAAATTAGGACTTTAGTTGTAATTCAAATAAAAAATGAATAATAATTATTTATTAAATTCAAAGTAAAGCATATTTATATTGGTGGAAAGCCGAGAATTTGCTTTAAAACCTTTTGTTTCATCAATTTTGGGTAAAAAAAAAATTCAGCCACATGGGCCATCATATCACTTACATATTGCCACTTTTTGGCCCATCATGATCCTGCACATACCCTCATGTAGAACCAATATCCTTATCTATGACATGAGAAATTATGATAATATGGTAAAACATGAAAGAAACTGTTGAGACAACTACAAACTGAAATGAAAGAAAGAGTGTTTTAGTTGATATAGGATTTCCTTACAACCAAGGATTCACCTACATCATTATATGATGAAAGGAAATAGACCATGTCAAGTGTTTTCCAAAAGTATTTTTTTATGTAGATACCCCTAGTCTTTGTTAAGATCAAGGTGGAGAAGGACAATGGATGAAAATGAAATAGATTGAATGGATAGTAGTGTTAGGATAAAATAAAAATATTTATGAGATAAGATGTTACCAACTAGAATCGTTTACATAGATAATTTATTTTTCACATGATGCCCATGAGTGGGTTTTCATCATATTATTTTCCTAGAGTTTCATAAGAACGTATTTGACTATTGGATGAATTATGTTTCTTTAATTTATTTATTTTTGGCTACACATGGAACCTAAAACACATTTTCACCATGGCACTTTCCCAAGGTTCCATTGAAGTTATTTTCACTAGATTATGGGTTACTGCTCTTTAATTTTTTTCATTTTTTATTTGACAAATCATCAACTATGCAAGACCACATAGTGGTGTTGATATAGATGTTTCTATAATAATTTTATAATATTTTATTTCCTTGAAGATTTTCTTTTCCATGATAAGGGAGCTTGTATATAGCACATGGACAGTATTTTGATCCTTGCTGATACTAGGGTTGGACTTATCTAAATATGTACATCACGATAGAGTACCATTAGAGTCCTTATGTTAAAGTGTTGTTTCCAAGACACAATGAATGTGGGATTTTGGATTTTTAGATTCTAGGTGAGATGTTGGATATTAATGGAGGATGTGAGATGTTGATGCATTATTTGGTAGTTTGGATGTATGATTTTTTTTTTCCAAACTTGGCATGGTGGATGATGTGATGTGGATGTTATATTTTGAGTGTGTTTGGGATTAACAATTTTAGACACTTTGCATGTTGGTATTAAATATTGTTTTGAAATAAGTGGACACATATGATAGATGGAAGGCCCTTTTTGATGTGGCTCCATAGTTTCATTGACTACTAGATTTGGTTTTTGATTTGATTCTTTACATGATCCAATTTTATGTTGGATTTATTTTGACTTTATTTTTCATTTTTAACTTTTCGTAAATTAATATCTTTAAAAAAGTAACTATGATATTTTTCTTTGTAATTAGTTTTCTTTTGTTAGTCATAATTATTAGGTTGAAGGATTTGGGAATCATCTTTTATGATGTAGACGATCAAAGCATTAGAAAAAACTATATTGTAAGGACTATTTATGGCCCCTATTTTAATGCTTGCATTAGATGATGTTTCCCCTAGTATCATGAAGGTACCACTAACATCACTATATTTCTTGATCAATAAATAACCAATAACATGATGTTTGGGATTTTCAAAAAACTATATTGGCTCTAAAACACATTGTTCATGTATGCCTAATCATGTTTATTGATACTACAAGAATTGAAAGATTTTTTTTGCACGAGGATGTGTTATGTTGTAAAAAAGATGCTAACTCTTCTTTGTGCTATTAGGAATCACTAATGGTGGTTATATTCTCATAAATAAGAAATATTTTTTGATAAATTTGAGTGATCCAAGTTGATAAGATATTGATGCTTTCTCTATCTTCAATCTTGTTTCTTCATCATTCTATGGAATGTTTATTGGAACCATAGTAGCTTGTTTATTAATATCTTTGTCATGACTCTTAGAAGTAAGGGACTCTCATTGTTCTACAAAATATTATTTCACATAAAAATTGATATAAAAACCCTCTTCATGGAAATTTTTTAGAATAGCATCATGGAATCCCATGAACTTAGTTATAGTTTCATCATTTTCAAGTATGTTTAGAGAGAAAGACTCTTATTATAGATGAATAAGGAAGAGACCATATATGTGTCCAAGGGAAGAATGTCTCACATATGTGGAAATGGAGGTTACTAGAATATGGATGGGGTCAACTTTAGTTTTACGACCATTGATGTAATAGAAATTTATGATATGATCATCATAGAATTCTAGAGAGATGTGATCATGATCAATGATAGAATGAGATTGGAGGATTTGAGTAACGTGAACTTGATTCCTTTTAGAGATTTACTCTCTATATTATGTTCTTGGAATAGATATGATTGTAATAATGTGGCATGATTTCTAGGAATATTTAATAGCCTCAATATGTTGGTATGGTGGTAATGGATTTAGAGTAGGAAACTTTGATGTAAGCAAGAAAGGTGATAAAGTGAATAATTATATTTGGTCAAGGGTTTCTTGATCATAGATTCGACTTCTATCAAATTTTATATTAGCTTAGACTTCATGATTATCTATCATGGATAGCCCTTGGATAAAATCCTGAAAGGTTTCGTTATTGGATAAGTTATTTGATAGGGATGGTGTGGTTTGATGTTGTAAATATTTCATGGATGAAGGATTGGAAGGAGAGATGAAGGCTTTTTATGGGAAATCTTCTTCAATATGACCTATTATGGAATCAAATGAGGTAGATATGTTATCTCTATGAAATTATTTTAGGATGATCCAATGCTAGAAATAGATGGATAATTTTGATCATGCTTTGGAAAAGTATCTTGATATAGTCCTAATTTCTCATTGTGTGAGCTAGATGTTATTTTTTGAGGTGATTATTTTTGGATGTATTTTTAGGATGATCTTCAATGGTGACATAGCCTTAGTGATTAAAATATAGAATGATATTTTTCAATTTTATGCAATTAAGAATCTCATATCCTTCAACCCTAGATATTCATAAAAAATATTGTTTGTGTCATGAGGATTGTAATTGAGGTTCATATTGTCTAAATTTAGGTAATGTGATGAGATTGGAGTTTAAATTTTTTTGGAAGGATGATTCAATAGGCTCCTATAGGGTAGTGTATTTTCATCATGGCATAAAGTGCTTCGTAGGTGCTACTCTAATAATGATGACACTTTGAGTGTTTTTTGTATGTTTAGTGATGATTATGGATTTGATGATGGTTGTATGTTTTTATACCATAGGAGAGGTTTTTCAATAGATTGAGGGATATTGTTCTTATTTTCCTTATAGATTTTCACAAGACCCATAGTGATGAGAGCCTTTTCAATTTTCATCCCTTTCTCTATAATTTTTTCATCAATTGTGCTAATGCACTAAAATTGTTAGTGAAATCCCATCTCCTAGTTTAGATTTTGAAAAAATATGCTCAAAAGTTTCTTTTCAAGTAGAGGCCATTGGAATTTTCTTACCATATTCCTCCACCATTATAGGAAGGCATAAAATTATTCTATGTTCTTTATTTGGGTGTTGCATAAGTCATTCATAGTGATTTAAGGATCAAAATTGTTAGAGAGATGATGGAAAAAAAATTTAACTAGTTCATGAAAGGTCTGGATGCCATGAGGTAAATAGGAGAACCATTCTATTGTTTGTTAGGTAATAAAATTTCAAAAAAGAACATTAAGTATTTTTTTTATAAGCAGTCTCTAGGAAAGATATGTAGAATTCTCATATATGCTCTCATAGATCTCCTCTTCCCTTATACTTTTCAAGTTTTGGAATTTAAAAGTTGTGAGGGAAAGGTATCATTAAATTTGATCAATTAAATGGATAAAGGAATATATTGAAGTGTATTATTTTTCTTTGTATGTCTAGTTCCATGTGAGTTATCTTCTTATGCAAGCTTTGGATTTGTGATACAAAGTCATTAGTGAGTGTGTTTAAGGGAATTTTTTTTTGAGGTTGAATGATGAAATATGAAGGGATCAATGATTGATGTTGTGAATATTGGATGTATTTAATGAATGGTTGTGATATCGAAGGATAGATGATTGTTTTTTGTGGAATATTGAATGTATTAAATAAATGAATATGATATTAGGGGATAGAGGATAGTTGTTGTGAGATGTAATTTGAAGGGATGATTGATTTTGTGGAATGTTAGATGAGGGGAATCATGATTTATTTAATTTTGAGGTGAAAGCCTAAATTTATTGGAAGGCCAAAATAAAAAGAACACGTATACTTGTTTGTGTCAACCATCAAGCTATTTATTGAGCCTAGGGTAAATAGGATTTACCATGCTTATGTTTACTTAGGCATAATAGTGCATTTAATTAACCAGGTGGTTTTTTCCCATGTTCTCATCTATCACATATTTTTGTGCCTCTATATGGTACTATTGTACATTGTGTAACATATCTCATCCCATTATTTATTTCTTTGGTAAAATAGTCATGTTTGCCTCTCATTTTTTGTGAAGATATTTTTGTAGGTTGTGATCCTAGGCTCAATGGTTGACACCAACATGGTATCAGAGCCTCCAAATACATGAATAGAAACAAAAAAAATGAAGGATAATCTGAGATAATGGCAATTTAAAATCTAAAAAAAAATCAAATGTTGAATAACCTCCAACAAATAAATGACCTCAAACTCTTTTGATGAAAAATCTCAATGGTAGAAGAAGGGAATAGGTTGAAGGCACTAATACCATGTTGGTGTCAACCACCAAGCCCAAGATCACAACTTGCAAAAATATCTTCACAAAAAATGAGAGAAGCAAACACGACTATTTCACCAAAGAAACAAATATTGAAATGAGATGCCATAAATTACATAATGTATAGTCTTTTAAAGGAAAAGAAAAATACAATGACTAAAACAACCACCTAGTAAGGGAAAAAAACTAATTACCCTATGTTAAACTTAACACACTAAAAATAATAATCAAATATTCAATAGTATTTACCAAATGTGTCAAGATATTGATCAAATGCATAAAAATACTTATCAGATACAACATTATATAAGTAGAATACACTAATATATAAGTTAAATGTTACAATGTACAATTCAAATGTACCAATGTATTGATTAAAAGTGTCAAAGTAGGATCAAATGTATAATTCTATAAATCAAATGCACCAAATGATAGTCATATGAACCACTTTCGGTATTAGATGTGACAATAGAAATCAAATACATAATTCTACCTAAGAAATATACAAAAAATATATTAAGGAATCATAAGTGTTTACAAGATCTCAAATGTGCATTTTTAGACTCAAAAGCATAGTTTTATTCTCAAAAGCACAATTATGACTAAAAGTTGATAAATTTTTATATGTTTTGGATTATTTTTTAGATTTTTGGTAAGAGACATAAAATAGAAAATAATATAGTTAATGATTCAAAGGTATTAATTTTGAATGGTATTTTACTAGTCTACACAAGAAAACACACCAAGCATAATAAAAAGCCTAACTATTCAATAAAGGTGTGTTACACTAGTGTGGGACCAAGCAATAAAATACCATAGGACTAAACATGTGTGTTTCACTCTCAAGAAATAATAGATAGGGTTCCATTAGAAAAATTTATCACCTTTCCCCTTCCCTTAAAGGTTTTTACAACTCTAAATAAATTCAACCTCTCCTAAGGATGGTACATGTTGGGAAATCTTAGGCATGATATTATATCTTGTACGATAGCTATATTAATGGCTGATGGTCTTAGGTCTCTAAAAAAAATGTTTGTAGTGGCATATGAGAATAGTGAGCCTATTTAATACTTCATGAGACTAGGATTTCTCCCCTCTTCTCCTCACAAAACTAGTCTCGATGGACCGAGGGTCTTGTGGCTTAGATTGAATGACTCTAGCCACACTTTGGGGTAGAAATTTTTCTCTCCCCACTTCATATACTCTACCAAAAAATATGGTTGAAGTCTCCTTTGGTTTGATGAAATCGATAAGCTAGCCTACTACTATAAATAAAAAAGATAGTAGTGTTTGTAATTTTTTGGCTCACTTGAAGTGCAAAGGGAAAGCACACACAACTAATAATTATTAGATAAAATCAACAAATAAATGAAAACATAGTGCTTTTGATCCCCAAGCTTGCACTAGGTGCAAGGCGATAACATATGTACTAAACATTAACCAAACATGAAATATAAAGTTTATTGATTAAAACCTAAAAACAGTGTGCAACTAGTTAATAAAAAGAAATAAAAATCCCTTCACAAAATTTGAGAGTAGTTTCTCTTTTTACCATGTATTTTCCAAATGATTACCAATTTGCACAACTTAAATAGTTTCAGAATGTCATGCTAGGAAGAAAAAAATAATTTGATAGAATCAAAAGCATCACTGTAACAATCATTTTTTTTATTTTACCTATCAAGAGCATTGATTTACCTATCAAAAGTGTTGAAATGTTATTGAATTGAAAAAATCTTCAAATAAAAGAAAAAATCCATAAAAACTCAAATACATTATTCTAGCATCAAATTTGTCATTCTTCTATCAAATGTTCATTTCTCCTATCAAATACATCACCCTATGATAAAAAAATGTGTCATTCTACAAAAAAATATGTTATTCTATAGTCAAAAGCATCGTTATGGGATCAAATGTAATACACGACACCTATGGCCATAAAAATTCATGGAAACTCAATGCAAACTACTAAATTCAAGGACATGGGCCCCACTAGGCATGCCAAAATGTGAAAACAGAAAAATAAAATAAAAAATAATAATGAATTCTGAAATAGAAATAATGCAATAAAAAAACCCAATTTGATAATCAAATAACCTACCTCAATAAATCATGTGCACAAATATGATTACAAATCAAACTAAAATGACTACTTTACTTCAACCAACATACCTAGTCTTTCTCCATTGTAGAATGTGATTATTATAATTTGAATGTAAGTGGATTGCTCAATAAATTTAGCATAAGTTAGATAGAAAAAGTAATACAAAATTAGTATAGTATGGATGCAATATTTTTTAAATTTGTGAGAGATTGAATGCGTAAAAGATGAATGTTTTATAGCTTTCACTGATATTCGATCAATGGTGTAGGATGATTGAGATTATCAATAGATGAAAATGTTTGAGAGACCATGAGGAATGTGTACATGACATGTGTCAAGATGAAGGGTTGTGATGTGGAGTTAAGAGGGTATATGGATCAGTATCAGGACATAATAACCCGGCCAAAATAACCCTGGACAGAATAACCCGGCCAAAATAACCCAGGACAAAATAACCCAGGGTCATAATAACCCGTGGACAAAATAACCCATGGTCAAAATAACCGATAGACAGAATAACCCATGGTCATTTTAGATCAAGCTAGTAAACTAGATATGACATAAAATAAATTATAAAAATGATTGTGAAGCACCATAGAGGCTATTTAGGTCATTTTTAGACCATATATCCATTATAGACCCCTAAAATAGTCTTAAAACACCTTTAATATGCTTAAATAACCTATAAAATGGTAAATAATTATAAAATTATAGGCAATTTCGTGGGAATAAGTTGATTAAGAGTTATTATGAAAAGATATAAATGAAAAGGCATTAAGAAGATATATAAAGTGTTAGAATTAGGAGAAGTAAAGAAAGGAAGAAGGGGAGAAGAAGTAAAATGACCATGGGTTACAGTGCCAATGAAGTATTTGCATATGAGATCAAGAAACTTGTTGCATTAACTTTCATGCCTCAAATAGACATAATTGATGCATTTGAAACACTTCAACAATCTCCTTATTATACAGAACATGAGGAGACCCTACAACCCATAATTGATTATTTTGAAGACACCTGGATTGGCAGACTAACCAGAAGAGGCAACAAATGATCACCCAAGTTTCCAATCACAATGTGGAATTGTTATTCAGCTACTCAAGATGATCTTCCCATAACCAATAATACTATTTAGGGATGGCATAGAGGATTTAGTGAATTGTTTCAAGCATCACATAACTCAGTCTGGAAATTCATCAAAGCAGTGAAAAAAGAACAGAGTCTCCAAGAGAATAGAATAGAGAAATAAATGGCTAGATACACTGGGCAACCAAATAGGAAAAAATACCATGAACTCAAAGAAAGACTAAAAATATTGGTTGATGGTTATGACAACCATATCATTTTAGATTATATAAGAGGCATCGCTCATAATTTGACACTTTAATTGAAATTTTGAATAATAAAGTTTTTTTAGCAACATACATGTAAATTATAAATTTTGTTTTCCTTTCTCTATATTCTTATGGGGATATTTTGTCCATGGGTTATTCTAACCACGGGTTATTTTGGCTTGGGTTATTATGACCCTAGGTTATTTTGTCCCCGGGTTATTGTGACCGGGTTATTTTGTCCAAGGTTATTTTGGTCGGGTTATTATGTCCTGTAACCATATGGATCAAATGATTGACTACATGGGTAGATGAAGTGGAAGTGAGTGAAATGGAGGAATAAAAATAGAATGACATATTTAGGAAATAAATAAAATATTAATTTTTTTTATTTTTAGAGGAATGAAAAATTCCAATGAAAATTAGCTAATTATGTAATTAATTTAATTATGTTGGATGAGAGGAATACATGATTGAATTTCATTGAAAATTATTTAATCAATGTGAATGGAAGAATAATTAAAATTTTAATTAAATAATTAAAATTGTTTAATTTGTGTGGATGGTGAAAATTGAGAATTGAAGCAGTGTTGATAAAAAGAAATGATAAATTAATTAAATAATTAAAAAATATTTAATTAATAGTGATGAAGAGATTGATGATGGATGATAATGAGAAATAATGTTGAATTGAAATAAATGCATTCATCAGTTTTAGATGTCTACAATATTTATAATTATAAAATTCACTTATTTATACAATTCAAATAAAAAATTAAAAAATCAGAAATTCTTTTTCCACATATGAATGTAGCAAATATTTATAATTAATTGTGTAACTTGAAGAAAATATATTTCAACAACTTTATTGTCTCTCAAAATTTTATTGAATAGAATAAATGGGTAAAGCCTATTTCATTGAATCACTCAATCTGAGAAACTTTCGTATTTTTAATCTATAGTAAAGATTAAAAACAGTCGAACGGATTAAGTTGGCTAGTAAAATACTCTTTATATTCAGACTTTAAAAGCTCTGGAAGGCAAGTAGGTTTACCTACATATTATAAAATTTGTATATACTCGATGGAGGTCCGTGTCTGCATTGCTTATAGTAGTTTTACTCACAATATGTGTGTCTACCTGCATATTACAAAATCTGCATATAGTCAATGGAGGTTTACCAATACTCACTTTAAAATCTGTATATAGTCGATGGAGGTTTACCAATACTCCATAACCACAAAGGCCTGATCACGCAAGCCTTCACGTTGAAAAGAAAAGTGGGAGCTTGCAGAGAGTGGGATCGTAATATTCAGGATGAAGTTATTCGTTATTGTAATAGTTGTTAGTTTTATGAATGCAGGTGTTTATGGATCAGACCCTGACCCTCTTGTAGACTACGCTCCAGGGGTAACATCCTTCATCCTCCGTGACATTTTCACTAATGGAGATGTCATTGTCGACTCAGGAGGAATACGCTCCGAAACTTCGGTCGCCAAGTTTCCTGCAGTGCAGTAAGATTGCAACACTATCATTATTATTCCAAACCCTATTTGTTGTGCAGTTGCAGTGACAGAGTATGGTATTGCAGATCACAGGGCCTGGCATTAGCGAGGTTCAAGATGGTTCCTTGTGGGGTGAATATACCTCATACCCATCCTCGAGCCTCAGAATTGCTTACTCTAATCTCAGGAGGGCCTCTTCAAGTTGGTTTTGTTGACACTCAAGGTATAACCTGCTCCTGCTTTATTTCAGTCACCACCCAGTTTTCATTATTGCAGAATCACTAAATACATGACGTTTTAAATTAGGCAAAACATTCATTGATATTCTGAAGCCTGGAGATATCACCGTATTTCCGAGGGGAGTAATGCATTTTCAGGTTAACATTGGAAAGGAAGAAGCTGACTTCATCTCTGCTCTCAACAGCCAAAATCCTGGTTTTTTGGTAAGATTAATGCATATGTTTGCATTTCAGTCTTTTCATACTTCCTATTCAGGACCGTGATAATCCTTTTCTGCTGAATATCGCAGACAAGCAGTATCTCGATATTGAAGCTTCCCTTGATAAGTGTGGCAACGGCCTTCAACATCACCCAACAGGACGTAGAGAAGTTACAGTCACTGATATATCCCAGCGGAATAGGATTGAAGTATTCATCCAAAAGTGGCTGTGTTCCGGGAGGGGATGCTACAGCAGTGATTTAGATTACATGTTATTTCCTGTTTCCTCCACAAATAAGTGGCATCTATTGGGACGATGCCCAATGTATGAAGTGTTACTGAACTGTGTTTTATATTCTTTTATTTTGAAAAGCTTCCTGTCTACTGTTTGCAGCTTTTCTCAGGGATTTGTGAACCATGTCCGATTCATATGAAGATGTTCTAGTAACATAATTCTAATAGAATAACAAAATACTTTAGATGGCTTGAGGCTTGAAAATCAGGCTGCTTTTAACCAGTACAGAATACTTTGAAAAGACAAATGAAAAAGCTTGTCCAACAAAAAATACAATCTATATTTGTCCAATATTTCAATATGTAAATTCTAAAAGGAAGAATCACTATATGTTATGTTAAAATGAGTATATAAATATATTCAAATTTGATTAGAAGGAGAAAGATTATACATGGTGGAAAAAACTTCTTATTTTTCTTTATTTTTTGGGTCATAAGATTTTAGATTTTTTAATTATTGAAGAGAAACCACAAAATAAGAAATTCAAGGCTTTTTAAATGGTGCTCGAGTTCTAGATTTTCTAGTTAGGATTTTTTTCTTAATGTTTTATAATTTTAGTTATTTGGTTATGTTATGGTTATAATTATGTCTATCTATTATTATTTTTTAAATTAATTTTTTAAATAAAGTATCAAATATTTTTAATTCAAAAAATATATATATTATATTTTTTTTGAAAAATATTATTTAAGTTATCATTAAGTATGTTTAATTAGTCTATTATTTATCTTGTCAATAAGAATATGGTATTTTGGTTAAATTTTTTGATTTGTTATTAATATTATCAAGGTACAAATGTCTACTAGGCCACATTGAACCTGTATTAGATTATTTTTCAAGTAGATTTGGATTGATCATGTTTGTTGATCAGTTGTGACCTCATTGGCTCAAAATTCTAACGAGGAATAATAAAACCTATTGGGACAATTCTTGTTATAGTTGAAATTACAAAAATATAAAACTTGAAAATCTACAATCTGTAACAATAATCTTTAGTAGATTAACTCAAAATTGAATAAATTGGGGGCTTAGAGAGATCTAAAATGACACACCCACATGAAAATATTATGAAAATAAAGATCAGCCTCAAAATGCCCAAAACCTCCAATCTTCTCTACGAATGATTCAACTAAATGGTTGCTTATGTAAATCTAGTAGAATATTTTTAAAATGGATCTAGAGGGGAACCTTGAAAATAATCTCTATTTATAAGTCAAATATAAGAATTTTGGATAACATAAATACTCTAGTAGTATGAAAAAACCATGACCCATTTATATAATATAAGACATGATCTCCCTTGGTGTGAAAGAGAATAAGAAAGGATCCATTTGAAGAATGAAATGAGGGATCAAACCATTTCATTCCACATATATTCCATTCACCTATAACTCTCCTCTTCTAAAAGAAATTCACCTAGAAATTTGTATTCCAAAGAAAAAGTTTCTTGCACAAAGAAGAACTAAGGTAGACTATCCTCTAGAACAACCAACTCAAAATGAGGTACCACTATCTTGATATGAATGTCCCCCAGAGAAAGAGATGTAGGGAATGGAAAGGTCTTGTTACAAAATTTTGGTCATGTTGTGTATTCCTTCATAAAACCAACAAGCACAAATAAGTTCTCTTGGTTCAAGAAGTCTATGAGCCTTGAATATGTTACTTAAATCATTTATGTTTCTTATAGAATTATTTTGTATGTATAATATTAAATGGGAGAATGTTTGGAGTGGTTTTTCATAACCTTGTAAATTTTATGTCTATTTTGAGTGCCTCCAAAATTCTTGAAAGATTTAATCAGACAACTAGTGTATAATTAGAGAAATAATTTTTAATTATATTATCCTATAAATTTGTATATTAGGTTTGATATGCATTTATGATGAAGGTTGAACACTATGGTGGTGATTATTTTTTTCCTTTTGGAGTAGCTAAATTCTTTTTCCCAATTATAAGCATTGCAATTGAAGAGAGGAGAATCTCATTGTCATGGATAAGATCCAAATTAGCTATCTTCTTTATAACAGAGTAATAGACTTAAGAATACGAGGTGTCAACGAGTTGTGGTTCAAGATAACTTTGAAATTAAATTTTCTTTTTGGTGACTCATTGAATAAATTTTATTCTTAATGGATAACCTCCAAGGTGGGCATGAAAATTTTATATGATATCATGTTTTGGTGTCTATTTTTTAAATGAAACCACTTATGATTTGGCCTCTCTCTTTCCTTATATATTTTAATTATGAGATGGTATTTTGATATCATATTTACAAGTACATAGGTGTTCCTAAATTTATTTCATAGTATAGAGAGGAAGTGGGTTGATATTTTTTTTAAATAAAAGTGGTAGAGCCACTATAAGCTTTATATTAAAATAGGATAAAAAGTTCCATTGTAGAAGTCCATGATGACTAAAAATTGTTTATAATAGAAGCCATAAAGTTGAATATTATAACATTGTAAAGAAACAAAAGTGGTTTGATATTATAACTATGTTATTTTGAATATTAATATATCCATGTCCTTGTTCTTTCCTGCTGGTATGCTGATTGAACTAGGAAATGTAAATATAATTATATATATAATAAAAATATAGTGGCTTACCCACTTTTGTTTATATATATATATATCCATGTCCTCTTTATCAAGTAGATTTTTTCAAAAAGGCCTCTTTGTATAAATCTTTTGTTATTATGGTTTTTTTTAATTTTGTTGGTATTACTAATGTATGCATCTACACAATAGTATATGATGATCCAACTATTAATTGATTAATTTAAAATTTTCATGCATGTGGATACTTTTTTACTAAAATATTTTCACCTTACTTATTAGCATGATTAGAATAGAGACTCAATACTAGACATAATATTTCATGGAAAACAATGTATATAGCTAAAGGACATGTATACATATTTTTCCTAAGGTCCAATTATTCTAAACATTTTTATTTTTTTTAAAGATCTTTTCTTTCTTGAGATAAAATTATACTCATAGAAATGATATCATTCATACCTTTAGTGAAATTTACACATGTTGCAATATTAGGCATATTAGGATATGGTGTCATGAAATTTCATGTAGCAACCTATTAGTTACTGTCACACCCCATTTTTTTACCAAAATGATTATAATATTTTTAACTAAATTAAGTTTGATACTTCAATAACTGTTTTTAATTATGATACCAAGGCTATGTTTTAAGGAAATTTATACTCTGATTATTTTTCTTTATTATGTCAAGGAAAAGGAAAATATTAGTTTGATATTGATTGGAAAGATGTATGTGTGAATTTCTTATTATTGTGATGTTCTTAAATGATTTATATATGGGTATGTGCAGGATCATGATATGCCAAAAAGTGGCAATATTATGGGTATTTGTAGGGTATGTGGTTGATAAAAAAATTTAACCCAAAATTGAAGAAAAGAAAAGGATTTTTAGAGGAGATTCTCAACTTTCCACCAATATAAATTATGCTTTAATTTGAATTTAATAAATAATTATTATTCATTTTCTATTAGAATTACAACTAAAGTCCTGATTGATAGGCTCATTGAAAAACATCTATAAATTTCAAATGGTATCACATTTTTTGAATCTGAAACATGCATCACATTCTATGCTTCACATAATATGGGATTAAAAAAAGAAAAAATAAATTTCGTGAATTTTTGACCAAGTTAAGGTGGTCAGACATACGTTTTTTTATATTTTATAAAAGTTGTAACAAAAAATTCATAATTAATTAATTACTTGAAAAAAAATTACAAAAAAATGTGCATCACATTCAGACATGAGTTCTCTACTTATATATAAAATCTTATAAAAAAATATTATCATTTATTATGGTTACGGTGGTTAGACAGACACCTACTTCTTATTTTTTTCCTGAAATTTAAGTACTGCATTGAAATTTCAAATTTTCACTAAATAGATTTTATTTATTTTTAAATAAACCTAGTAGTTTAGAAACTACATTCAATTTTCTACAAATTCTATTCTTACATATTTTTGAAATAATATAGATAACTTATTCAAATTTTTACGTCAAGTTGCCTAACACTAATTTTTTCTAATTTTTTTGCCACTTAGGGGCCTATTTTTTCTATGATGATCCTGCACATACCCATATGTTATGATATTATAATTATTGTACTATCTTTCTGGTTCAAGGAGCTGAATGTAGGAAATTATTTTTCCCCTCCTAGACAAGGAGGGGGAGAATCATCAAAGAGAGGGAAGTAGATCCAAAAGAATCACATGTACACCATGGATTTGAGAACTTATGAAACACACTCTTAATGTTGTGTTATTTAGTACATAGATATGTTTTTTCCTTGGTTTGTAAGAATAATGGTACATGTATTGCATCATGTTTCTATTTTCTTACATTTTTCATCCCTTTTGATCATATTACCTTCATAAATAATTTTAATTTTTCATGTCATATATATCCTTGTCAAATATCATAGACTAAGGAGAATGGGGTAGCACCAATGGGTGTTTAAATGCTTGTTTGATAGGGCCATAAAGCTAGGTTTAATTGAAGGTATCAATGATAACTAGTGTCATTAAATATCTTTTTGAGTATCTTGAGGATGGTTTTATTAGATGCTTCCGCATCAATATTTCCTTGGGGGTAGTAGGCGTAGAAATTGATGTTGGATATGGAACTTAGTGAAAAGATCTTGGACATCTTGGTTCTTGAAAGGTGTTCCATTGTCCATGATTATTGTTTGGGGTATACCATATTGATAAATGAAACAATTTAGAATAAACTTAGAACTTTTTTTTTGTGATGTAGGTTAGGGGTATGGCTTCTATCCACTTTGTGAAGTACTCAGTGGTGGTGATAATAAATTTATGACCATTGGATGATATGGGGGATATCTTACCTATGAGATCAAGTCTTCATTGTGAAAAGGGTCATGGTGCAGTGATCAAATGTAATTATTGTGACTGAGCATGAATAAGATCACTATATTGTTGACATCAAAGAGATTTCTTGGTGAATTGATTGGCTTCCTATTCCATTATATCTAGCTAGTAGTATCTAGTACTTAGTAGCTTCTTGACTAAGTTAGGTCTAATAGAATGTGACCCACAAACACCTTCATGTACTTATTGCAAGGAAATTAATGCCTCTTCAAGGTTAAGGCATCTAGGTAATGTTCCATTGAGACTTTATTGGGATAAAGTATCACCAAGGATAGTAAAATAGGAGGATTGTTAGATAAAGGTCTTCTTTTGGGTATTAGTGAGGTTAAGGGAAATGATTCCTTGTTGGAGATAGACATAAATTTATTTATACCAAGGTGAATTTGGACCAAAAAATTCACACATGATTTCAAATTTTAAGACATCAAATCCAGTTATAAGCAATTATTCCTCAATAAATTCATGTTTGTGACTATTTTTGCAGCATTTTGAGAAGAGACTCGATTGTAGCCATGGCATCGACAACTTTGATATTGATCCTTGGTTTTTTTTCAAAGATTATTATAAATGTTACTTGATCTTATCCACCATCCTTTTATAAGGAAGTAATTTATCATTCCTAGTTTGGTGTTCATCATTGACTTGTCTGATTACTAGTTATGAATCTCTCTAGACTTGCAGATTTTTTATGTCATTGAATTATTCTTAATCCTATAATCAATGATTTGTAATCTCCTATGTTATTGGTACAAGGAAAGGATATCCTATATTTAATTTTGGTATGTAATCTCCTTATGAAATGGAAAAGAGAATTCCAACTCATGATCCATGTTGGGTTTGAGACCTGTCAAAGTATAATTTC
This sequence comes from Sequoia sempervirens, assembly GCA_007258455.2. Lineage (NCBI taxonomy): Eukaryota > Viridiplantae > Streptophyta > Pinopsida > Cupressales > Cupressaceae > Sequoia > Sequoia sempervirens. Next base: position 30,284 of record VDFB02336165.1, read on the forward strand.
CATCAATTTGCTTGACTTCAAAAGAATGACCTCATCTAGAAATTTTGATATCAAAGGATGTTGATCATTAATAGGTGTCTTGGCCAACTGATCCGCTATCACTTATCCTTTTATTTTATTTTTCAACATAATTTGTTGAATTTGCTAAGGATCATGACCCATTTCACCATTTGACTAGTTAAGTCCACTTTTGACAAAGATATTTTAGTAGGTCTTCTTTGGAGATGAGCTTTATTTTTCAATTAAGCATGTAATGTTTGAGAATTTTTTATGCAAATATAGTAGCTAAAAAATACCATTTAATTATTGTGTATTTTATTTCATAGCCCACTAGTGTACAATTGATGTAGTATACCACTCTTTCCTTGCACGTCTCATCATGTTGTGCTAATAATATGCCTAGAGCTACTAATGTAGCCGATATATAAAGGATCATTAGTTTTTCTGATATAAGAGGCATAAAAATAGGGTGATGCCAAATAATCCTTTATTTTTTGGAAATATTGTTGGAATTTCTCATCCCATTTAAAGGAAACATTTTTGTGGAGTAGATATGTAAAAGGATGGCATATTTTGGCTAGCTAAGATATAAAGCTTCAAATGGACTGGAGCTTTCCTTGAATACTATGAAGTTGTTTCAAGGTTTTTGGTGGAGGAATTTCCATGATTGATTTTACCTTATTAGGATCCACTTCTATTCCCCTTTAGAATACAACATATCTTAGTAGTTTCCCTAATGTGATGTTGAAAACATTTTTTTTGGATTGAGGCATATTAGATACTACTCCAATCCATCAAATATGTGTGTTAATACATCTAAGTGACCTTTCCTTTTTTTGGGATTTATTAGGAGACCATCTACATAATCCTCCATGATTTCATGAAACATATCATGATAGATAATGGTCATTGCTCTACGATAGGTAGCTCCATCATTTTTAAACTCAAATGACATGACATTCCAACAATAAGTTTCCCACAAAGAAGTGAAAGATATATTATGTTGGTCTTTTTGAGTAATTTTAATTTGATTGTACCCCAAAAATCCATCCATGAGGGAGATCATTTCATGTCCTACCATTACATCCACTATGATGTCTATGTTTGCTAAGGTAAAATTATATTTCAAAAAATCCTTGTTGAGATCTCTCAAATTAGTGCATATTCTTAAATGTCCCTATTAGTATTTGAGACAGGGACTATATTTAATATCCATTTAGGCTAATCAATCAATCTTTTGAAGCCAACATATAGGAGGCTATTTGTGGATGTATTTTCTAAAGCTTTTGCTTCATAATTTCTATTCTTGCAAAAACTATCAAATGATGGAATACCAATTATGTGTCCAGTCTAAGAATGTCACTATAAGACCAAGTGATGTTGATCATATGGGATTCTAAGAAGGATACATAATTATCTCTTCAAGATCCAAAGTAGTTACATAGTACGTGATTTTAGGTGAATCAGATGTCCCCAAATTTATTTTCTCAAAGTCTTCTACTAATATTTTAGATCTTTCTTGGTGTTTGATGTTAATTGGGAGATTAAATCCTTCATCTTCAGTCACCTCAAAGAAGTTTTCACCCTTAGATATGTTCTTTATTTTTATGGTGAATTTTTCTAGGGGATCTCTTTTTAATTTTTATATTTTTATTTTTATGACTAAAGGAACCAATCATTTCCCTAAATTATGCTCCTTCACCAAGATCTATATAAAATCCTACCTTATGATCTCCAAGTGTAATCTCATTTCTTAGTCCCAAAAACTCAGCAATAGCTTCGTCATTATGGAATATATATAAAGTCAATTTTATTATTGTTCGTCCCAATTGATTAATTGAGGATAGACAAGTTGGAGTTCATGTTTTTGGGATGGTTGGTCAAATGAAAGGGTTGTGATGGTATCTATGAAAGAATTCTCTAATAGCTCAGTGTTGTACATTGAGGGATCTATGATGGAATCATCATCATTAGAAGTCTTAACCATAGAAGAGGAAAAACCTTCCTCACAAGATGCATTTCCAATGTTCATAGTAACATTATCCAAAAAACCATTCCCTAGTCCTTGAAATTTTTTCTATTTTTCCAAGATAATGGGTTCCTTTATTCCTTGTTGATGTAGTCCAAGAACACCTTGTCTTGTGAATCCCATATTTTTGATAAGCTAAAAAACAAAGTGTTATTCTAATCAAAAGAGATAGATTGGGGCTCTTTTTCTTCTTCCTTGTATAACCAAGTAGAGACATCTTCCTCTATGACTTCCTTTCTCAACTCTCCCTATTTAGAGAAAATTGTAGGTTTAAACTTGTTGGTTGTGTCATGTTTATCAATTTCTTGTATTTTTTCATATTTTCTTAGAGATAGCAGAAGTTTCCCAATGTAAAAGGAATGTTTGAGATGATAATCTTGACAACCATTGTCTTTTACTTCAACCTTGAGCTCAGGATTAGGTGGTTTTTATGTGAATGATGAGGCTAAGGGTGATGCATCAATGTACGCAAATGAGTGTGAAGAGATGTCATTACTAGGAACTTGGAAGATATTTTGGCATTTTTATTTTAATTTCTTACAATAGTGGAAAGATTCTAGGTCACCATAAATTATAACTTTGGTCTTGTTGTATGGAAACTATGAATTGATGATACGTAGAAGGAATAACTTGCATGACATGTATTGAAGAATGTCTCAAGAGAAGGTTATAAGGTAACACAAGGTCCAAGACTTGACAAGTTGTTTATCCTATTGTTGGTCCCACTTGAATGGGAAGTTTGATAGTACCTTTTGAATCTTACTTATTATCATCATATTCCCTAATGGTTATACCTTTTTTTTTTTCAATAACCTCATCGAGATATCATATTAGTTTTATAAGTTTCAAGTACAAATGTTTAGGCATGTGCCACCATCTATCAATACTCTCTTGATTTTATGTTTATGGATGCAAAATTCTAGAGATAAGGCTTGATTATGGTATGTATAAATAGGAAGATCTCTTTTAGTAAATACAATGTGATGCATAGAATCAATGTGTCCCACTATGACTCAATTTTTTTTCTATTAATGTTGGTAGATTTGGAAGTGTAGTGTCAAAACATATTGTTGGGGATATTTTCACACTTTTTTGGGCCCTCTATGTAGAATTGAGCTTAATGATGCCTTGATTTAGTGTTGTAATGTGGTTGAAACATTCACATTAGGTCTTGGGCCCTTGTGAACTAATGAATTTAAATGTTACCTTACTAAAGTGTTGTGAAGTGTTGTAACTCACTTTCACACTTTTTTAAGGTTTTATTAATTAAATGCACCTAAATAAACCTTAATAATGCTTTATTTAAAGAGTTGTGAAGTGTTGTAACAAACTTTCACACTTTTCAAGGGTTTTCATTAATAATTGGCCTTTCTTATGCTTTAATTGGAATTATTTTACATCCACAAGCCTCATTTAATGCATCTTTTTTAGGATAGTCCTGACACAAATCATTAGAAAATCATAATTGAGGTGTTTCAGGCTTGGATGGACCATATTTAATGATCTAGGACTCATTCACCACCTTGGGTGAATGAGTCCCACCTAGATTTTTTTGGCCTCAAGCCTAGTTTCACACCTCTCTAGGAATTTTTAAAAATGGTTCCAAAATTTAGGCTTGGTGGGACTCATTCGCTACCTTGGGTGAATGAGTCCCATGTGGCCCAAAATAAAAATTAATTCAAATTTTTAGTAGGATTTTATTCTCCTAGATATGATGTTAGCTGGTAGAATTAATTCAAATTTTTAGTAGGATTTTATTCTCCTAGATATGATGTCAATTGGTAGTGTTGTAATTTAGGGAATTCTTGCATAATCAACTATAAATACAAGGTTCTTTCTCTCACTTTAACCCCAAGCATTCAAGTATTCATCCTTATAGCAAGTTTGAGTTCGCAAGAGAATTCAAGTGTTTTCAATAGCAGTCAAGGGAAGATTATCAAGCATTTTAGAGTAGAATTCAAACATCAATTATCATGCAAAATATTCAATGCATCATGTTTGTTTTTGAGCTAACAATTGTGATGTAGGGTTTGATGATTCAAGCAAGCATTTCATTCAAGATCCACATCTATTTGATCCATTGCATAAATGTTTATAGCATCTTAATGCTAGGGTTTTGTGAGTTGCAACATCACATTTTGTTCACTAATCATTCTTCATTCGTATTTTATTCTATTTCAAGGTTTGATTACCAAAATGGGGTTTGACCAAGGAAAAGTCCTATCCACTAACCCAACAACAATTTTTCCTATCCTTTGTGTGTGATTTGTAGATATATGTTGTAGATTTCCTAAGGAGAAAGATTGGAGAAATGTTCTCAAATCATTAAAAGTTTTCAAAGTTGTCATCAAGCCTTAGAGAACATTGGAGATCACCTACAAGTTGAAAATTAGGGTTTCAAATCCATAAATCAATTAGGAAGGACATAGTAGATAGAGAAGAGAAGGATCAGACTTTGGAGCTTTAGAAAACACTATCTAGACTGATTCACCACTTCTTTTGAATGAGTCCTAGTTTCAGTAAAAATTCATAATTTTGTAGATTCAGATACCCATTTGGTAGATTCCTATTCCCTCACAGAAACCTTTATTTTCAACTAATTCCCCTAGCTTGGTGAATGAGTCCCAATCAACATTAAAGTTAAATTTTCCAATGTTTTAGAGCTCCTTCTAGTTATCTCTGGATTCTCTGGTGCACACAATTCATCTGATAGCTTTATTTTTTCTTTCATTTACTTTTCTAGGTCATTTTCTAGGTCATCACATTGAATTAGGGTTTAGTTTTGCATCTTGCTAAACCATCTATTTTTGGCACTAGGAATGCTAAGTCTCTTTCATCCAATTAGGGTTTTTCACCTAATAAAAAGAGATATATTCCACACCCAAAATCTAGGTGGTTCACTCAATCTATAAAATTATGTCTAAATGCAATGGTCTAGATGCAGCTAATTGATATTATTGATTGATTAAGTATGCAAAACCTAAGAAATGTGACTTGTTTGAAAACAAATTGTGTTATGCAGAAATGAACTAGAAATGAATGCAAAATTTAACATAAATGAATCAAACTAAAAGTGTGCACTTGAGATGTTGAAGGAGGTTGGAAATGGCATTTGAAATTCTTTTGATGCTAGTTTTTAGGCCTAGTGGGACTCATTCGCCATTTTGGGTAAATCAATCCCAATTCTACAAAATTGAGCAAGAACCTATTTGTAGCAAAAGGGTATCTAAAAATGCAAAAAAATAAAAATTGACCTAGAAGTGGAACTCATTTTCCACTCATGGCGAATGAGTCCACTTTTGAATTTCTGAATGCTCAAAAGTGGGATCCAAAGTTCTTGGTCTGCACTTTGATTCTCTACAGGTGTCCACTTCTAAAACTCTAATTTACAGGTTTGAAAGTGATATTTTCTTGATATTTTGACTTGTTGACTGAAAAGGAGACTTGATAAACCTTGGAACTTGATCTTCAATGATTTCCAAGCTTCCAAGAGTCCTAAATCTGCAAACACACAAGACAAGAGAGAGATGTTGAATGTTAGGGCATGGGGATTTGCCTTGGTCAAACCCCCTTTAGGTAATTAAACCAAATTGATGAAAGAATGAGATGAAACATGAAATAATGGAGTTGATTACCTTTCCATGATCTTTGATCTTGAAATTGTTTAGTAAAACATGAAGGATCTAGCCTTAAATATCTAAAAATTGATGTTGAGTGACTTGCAATGATGAAACCCCAAGTGGCTTGACTTGGGATGGAAGAATGATGAATGAATGAATGATAAGAGATAAGAGATGTAAAATAAGAAGAAAAACACTTATTTATAGACACTTGTGCCTTAGTAAACCAATAATACCACATCACAAGATGAAATAAAGTAAAAGTAAACTTAAATTTCACTTTTTTCCCACTCAAAGGTCAAAATTAGGCCAAATGAGACTAATTTGCCACACATGGTGAATGGGTCCCTCTTGGATGGGACTGATTCACACTGCATGGTGAATGAGTCTCATAGGGGCCATTTTGATAGCTAAGATGCTAGGAGATAAAGAAATAAGGTGTAAATTGTAACTTTGATAGTTATTTGATCAATTTAAGCCTTGGGATGCACAATATGGGTTAATAGGGGCATATTAATGATGATATAAATGTCATTTAGGGATTAGGACACAAAATTCAATGTGAAAGTGTGATTAAGTACACTTTACAATACTATAATGAGGTCCACATAGCCTAGGAAGGTACAAGAACCAATGTGAATGTGCAACACACATTACAACACTAGTTTAATATTAAGTTTAATTCACAAGCCTTCTAAATTGATGTGATAATATTATTAAACACCTTTTATAATGTTGAGTTGATGAGAAATAGGTTCATTAAGTTTATAAAAACATGAAAGTCCCTTACAAGACTTTACAAGACCTTTATAAGACATTGTTAAATGCATATTAAGGGTCCAAGACCTAGTGTGGATGCATAAAATGCTTGACAACACCTGAATCAAGGCCTCATTAAGTCCAATCTATCATGAATTATTCCCATATCAAGCATGAGACCCTTTTTTCTATGCTGCATTTAGCCCCCACTTTAGTGAGAGGATGAACTTGCTTCAAACTCACACTAAAATAGACATTCAAGAGAGATCCAATTGTATAGATGCAAATGAAAAAGAATGATAAAGATCAAGAAGGAAGTCAAGCCCCTAGGATCTAAGATCCTAAGTCAAATCATCAAGATACATAATCATGCAATGGAAAGAATGAGAAAGGGAAATGAAAGTAAAGTGTATCAAGGTTTGATCGTTTTTCCAACTAGTTGTGGATTAGATTGAGGCTTGTTTGTTTGAAGGAGAAGATGCATACTCACTTTGGGGCAATGGAACTCTTGGTAGCCTGCCGAGTGAGAAAACCCAAGAGGTGAAATACATACTCTAGTTGGTATGCACTCACAAACACATAGGTAGCTATGGGGAAAGTCATGCCACTCAATGGGCTTCTCTCTCAACCATACCAAAGTTATACCTCTTGATAACTTTAATAAGGCTCCATAAAGGAAAAATGATTTTCAAGCTCTATGAGGTAAGAAAAACTTCATATGCTTGACACTCATAGACATTGTTAATGTAGAATAGTGTAAAGATTGTTCAAGAGATTTTTCTTTATTCATGCAATGTATCGTCTTAGGGAACATCATGGTTAATGTCTCCAAGAGAGGATAAGTGCGAACGGTCTCATCTTATTTCCAAGAGAGGAAAAGTGCAAGGTCTCATTCTGGGGAACATTGTGCCAAATGTCTCCAAGAGAGGAAATCATAAGAAAAAGAAAATCACACAATGAAATGTGAGTGGCGATGTTTACCCCCACTTTAAAGTAGTTGTGAACACCATTACTATGAGGAATTGCTTCAAAGTAGAAGAAGAGAGAAGACATGAGGGCTTACTCAAAAATCCCTATGCCAAGTCATATGTTTCTAATAAGCTACATCATGAACTAGGGAAGTATGTCATACACATCCCAAGCTTGCTCTCTTATATCTTCATGAAAGTTTAATGACTAGAAAGAGAAGGCAACCACAAGTGACATATGAGGACAAAGATTGCTAAACCCCTTACCCCAACAGAGTGCAAGGCAAAGGTGAGCCAAAATGATTGATGAAATGTATGCTAGAGTGAAAATCAATAGCAAGTAGAGGAATTAGATTCCCCCACATAGGGAAGCATACCAAATCTTGAAAATGTTGGATTTTATAGCTCAAAGCATTACATTCATTAGTGGAGTAACCATGAACTCTATGATAAGCACAAAATGAAGTCTTGGAATAGCATTTCTTATGAGTTCTGTCAAGGATGATGATCAAGTGGTCTTGGAGGATCCTTGAAAAGATATCCTCTTGATCTATGGTGGAAGGTGGTCTTATGGCTTGTGTCAAAGATATATCTTGCTTAGTAGTAAATGTCATACTTACACAAGTTTCTCTAGATTGTGAGACTTTTTTCTCACTCTTATAGGAGGGAAAAGCTATCACATTGAAATCATTAGTATCTTGTGAGATGGCATTGACATTAAGAAAAGGTGTATTTTTTTTTTCATGTTTTTTAAAGGATGATGCTCAAGACCATTGGGTATGTGCAGGATCATCATGAAAAAAATAGGCCCTTAAGTGGCAAATTTTTTTGAAAAATCAAAGTTAGGCAACTTGATGTAAATATTTGAATAAGTTATCTATCTTATTTCAAAAATATGTAAAATTAGAATTTGTAGAAAATTGAATGTAGTTTCTAAACTACTAGGTTTATTTTTAAAAATAAAAATCTATTTGGTGAAACTTTGAAATTTCAATGCAATGGTGCTTAAATTTCAGGGAAAAAATAAGAAGTAGGTGTTTGTCTGACCAACCTAACCACAATAAAATGATAATATTTTTTATATTTTTTTAGACATAAGTAGAGAACTCATGTTCAGATGTGATGCGTATTTTTTTGTAATTTTTTTCCTAGTAAATAATTAATTATGAATTTTTATTACAACTTTTAAAAAATATAAAAACTCGTATGTCGACCACCTTAACTTGGTCAAAACTTCATGAATTTTTTTCCTTTTTTTAATCCTATAGTATGCAAAGCATAGAATGTGATGCATGTTTTGGATTCCAAAATGTTATACTATTTGAAAGCTATAATTTTTGAATCACCATCAATCAGACTTTAGTCATAATTTAAATAGAAAATGAATAATAATTATTTATTAAATTCAAAGTAAAGCATAATTTATATTGGTGGAAAGCTGATAATATCCTTTAAAAACCCTTTTTATTTCATCAATTTTGGGTAAGAAAAAAGTCATCAGCCACATACCCTACAAATACCCATCATATTGCCACTTTTTGGCCCATCATTATCCTGCGCATATCCCACTAGTGTCGAGGAGTTTAGTTAAGAATAATTTAGGAATATGTTTTGTGAGATTGTTGATGTTGAGTGTAGGTTTGGTGATCTCTATCAAAGGACAATAACCAAGACCATCATGAGTTCATAACCTTTTCCATAAATCATTTTCATTCCTTTTGGATTGGGTAGTTATTCATGATTAAGTTCTTCAAAGTTTGTTGTGTAATGTGCTTCTTCATCTAAAGTGGTGGAGGCAAATGATTTCAAAGGATCGTTTGCTGGTGTTGATGATGTTGATGTGTGTAAGGGATTTTCTTTGTTTTCCTCACATTGTAAGACACTATAAGGTTCAAGATCAACACCAAGGGTGTATACTTTTTTGTTGTAAATGTATTTCATTTTACAATCAAGAGTAGAGGGTACCCCATTCATTGCATGAATCCACAATTTTCGTAAGATAAGATTACATGAAACTTTATGAGGCATAAAATGGATTGGTGTATTCAGTGTGGCCACTCCAACTGTAAGAGGTAAAATGAGGACCCCGTGTGGTTTCTTTTTGACATTTTCAAATCCCTGAATAGAAAAAGAATTAGGTTGAATGTTTGATTAATTAATGCCAAGCCTATCTAGAAGGCTCACACTACACACATTAAGGGATGAACTAGTGTCTACAAGAGTTGTCTTTATCCCCTTTTTTTTGTATTGAGCGATGATCATGAAAGCATCATTTTGTTTTTGCACATCCAAAGAGGGGATTTCACTTTGGTGGAAAACAATGTCAACATTTATTCATTTGATCATGACTGCTATGTCAGTTAGTTGTGCATTAGAAGGGACAAGAACTTTTTGTAAGGTTGTTTGGATCATGTTGTGATAGTGAGGGGAGGCTTGGATAAGATCCCACAATGATATCTTAGTAGGAGTATTCTTTAGTTGTTTGATAAGATTGTACTCCTTTCCAGTAGGAAGACTTGGTAAGAACAGTCTAGAGGGGATAGGATTAGGCAAAGGTAAGGGTGTTGGGGTTTGTTGTGGTAGTTTCAAGTTATTTCGAGTGTTATATGTATGAGAAATGGTATTATAACTTGGGTGCTATCATACATGAGTTTGATGAGGGTAAAGGATAAGTTCAAGTTTATTTTGAGTTTGTTGTTTGTGTGAAGGTGGGTAGAGAATGAGAGGGTTGTTAGGATGTCCCAAGGGGTATGTATGAGGACCACTAATTGAGGGGGATCTAATGGATACTTGTGCATTCATAACCTCAATGGTCTTGGTTTGATATATGTCTAATAAAGGGAAATCAAGAACCACTTGTTTAGTGATGGAATAAACATTATTATGCTTGTATTTTTCTAGTACCATGATATTCTCCCTAGGAGGAGATTTTTTAGGAGAACAAAAAACCACATGTGCTTGAAAAGTAAGGCTTGGTTCTTTCACAAAAACTTCATCACGAATAGGGGAATGATCAATGATGGGATTGTCAAGAATGGGATGTGTAGGAGAAGATGTTGTCTTTAAGGTTTCATTCTCTTGTGCCGTGTCATCTACCCTAATAGGAGAGCTTGTAATATTTTCATCCAAGTGTGAGCTTTGTAAAGTAGATTCATCACAAGTGGGGGAGGCATCAAGTAAAGGACCAATATGATTGCCAAATAGATTATTCCAAATGGGAGGAGCATTAGGGAAGGGAGGATCAAGGGTTTCATGATTTGTAATAGGGATGTCTTCTAACACCAACCTATCCTCTTTACATCGAGGAGGGATATTAGGAGATAGATAAGTTTTATTTTCATGACCATGGAGACTTGGTAAGCTGATGTTTAGGAATATTTCTATGATATCATGTTCTTTTTGTCTAACATATTCCAAAGGGGAATAAGGAGATGGACAATCAAGACCCTCAAGGCTTGTAACTTCTTGCACCAAGATACCTTCATCAGTAATAGGAGAGATATCAGGAAAATAACAAGAATGATTATTTTGATTGTCTACACTACCATTCACACCAATGGTAAATGTAATATTAAGGATTGTGTCAAGGGTTTAATCAGGTTTCTTAAATTCTTCATTGCGGTAATCAAAATTGAACTCATAAGAGGGAATGTTGTACTTATACAATCCATTAGATCAATGAAATCAAAGCCCATATTTTGAAAGAAAACATGATAGAAAGAAAGTTAAATGCAATGGATTTAAAGGAAATGCAATTTTCAATTTTTAAGTAAGCTAATTTTTTATCTACACAATGCAGCAATCTAAAAATGAAATGTTGTAAATGCAAATGTGCAATTAAGAAATGCAAGAAATGAGCTAATTTAAGTGAGATATAATGAAATTAATGTTACATAAACTCAACTAACTGATATAGGTAGGTAAAGGCACCAAAAAAGATCTAAAAGATAGAGTTTACAGTTATATAAAGGGCAACTTTAGGGGTCAAAAGGATTGATTTTCCCAGGGTGGCGAATGAGTCCCAATATGGACTTTTTCAGATTTTTTAGAAACTTTTGAGTGATTTTTATGGTTTCTAAGTGCTTTGATGCAGACCTAAGTGAAAAATTCAAAATTTATAAGAATTTAAATGAATTTAGATGCCAACAGTACAACCTAAATGCACTTTTGATGAATACAAAATTTGAAACCTAGTATGCAAATGAATTCATGCAAGTCCTAATGCAAGATCAATGCAAGCTAGATGTATGATGAAGGACTCTAAGTTAGACAAGAAGGTATTTGAAAAATAAAGTTCACCAAAATGAACCATAGAGTTTTGGGACTAGGAATGCTCAGTCTCTTTTGTTCAATTAGGGTGTTTCACCTAATGAAAAGAGATAGATCCCACACCCAAAATCTAGGTGGTTAACACAATATATGAAATTATGTCTAAATTAAATGTTATAGATGTAGCTAATTGATAATATTGATTGCTTAAGTACGCAAAACCTAGGAAATGTGACTTATTTGAAAACACATTGTGCTATGCAGAAATGAACTAGAAATGAATGCAAAACTTAACAAAAATGAATCAAACTGAAAGTGTGCACTTGATATGTTGAAGGAGGTTGGAAATTAAATTTTAAATGTTGTTAATGATAGTTTATAGGATTTTTGGGGACTCATTCACCATTCTGGGTGAATCAGTCCTAGTTTTGCAAAACTGAGGTGGAACCTATTTCTAGCAAAAGGGTATCTAAAAATGCAAAAAAACAAAAAATTAACTTGGAAGTGGGAGTTCTCGGTCTACACTTTGATTCTCTATAGGTGTTTTCTTTTGAAACTCTAATTTATGGACCTGAAAGTGAGATTTTCTTGATATTTTGACTT